>APFE030201849.1:119345-138277 GCA_000404065.3 Pinus taeda
TGATCACTCACACTTTCATCAAAAATAGAAGTCCATCTATTTTTCCAACTTGATCAATCATCCATAAACATCAACCTGTAATCCATAGACATGATCCATATGTCTAAAAATAGACATAGTCTAAAAATAGACTTGCGCCAAAAATAACCTGCGGGCCCACTTAGTGAAGGCGACTCTTTTCACTAAGCTCCATCATCTTGTTGCAATCTCAACAGTTTTCATACTATGTAGGCACTTCTATGCCATTCCTATAACAACTAATATTTGGCGATTAAAAATGAACCTGAACTGTTCATGCGAAATGTAACAACCCTAGTTAAGAATACTTGTAATAAAGTTAATAAAAGAAAAATAATAGCCATGGTCATGGGACATGTATTCCAAGCTGAATGTTGGGCAAAAACATAGTGACGAGGATCACTTGTGATTAATTAATGGCTATGGAAATTGGCAGAGGCTTTGGAAATGCATGAGACATTAATTTGCATTTTATTTATGAAAATAATGGAAATTAGGAAAAATGGAAGGTGAAAGGTCACATATTGCATGTGAGGAGGAAAATGAAGTAAAATAATAGAAAATTGAAGAAAATAGAGGCCTCATTATTAAAAAGGCTTCTGAGGATCAGTTCACAACTTTTGCTAGTTTAGATTTTTGGTCAATTCAGTTTTGGAGCTCTCATTTTCTACTCTTTCTCTCTCATACTCTTGGACACTTAGAGTTTTCTTGGAGCACTCTTGGAGGAGTGTGGCATACTTGGGATTTGGATCAAGAAGGAAAAGGAAATGCAGGAAAACACAAGAGGACATTGGGATCAACAACTACAACAGGTTTTGCTTGCAAGTATTAAGTTGCATGTATGATTTCTTTGCTAATTTTGGCATGCATGGCACATGCATGTAGTTTCTTGGCTATGATATGTCATCGACATGGAGGATTGCTTGGATTGATGGTGGCTTTTCCTAGCCTTGCCATACCTGGATAGCCATGGTGTTGTGGGTGTCTTTTCTTTTGTTTTTTGGTTGGTTCTCATGTTCCTTATGGCTATGGGTTGAGTTACTGGTTCCTGGAAGCCTTGGTTGGAGAAATGCTCTGGAAGCCTTGGTTGGACAAATGCACTGAAAGCCTCGTAACAACTTGGGTTGAGTTACTAGTCCCAGAATCATTGGTTGGAAAAATCATATGGAAGCCCTTTGTGGTATTGAAAAAATTGTAACTAGGTTCGGTCTTCAAATGTACTTTTGATATTTGTATTTATTTAAGAAAATAAATATTTTTTTTGTTATATTTATCAATGAGTTTCTTACTCATTGAAATAGGTCTAGCAAATGTTAAAGTGCTATAGGTAAGTCGAAGAGTCAAAATAAAGTTTGAAGACCCTTAAGGGCATGTTACACCATGTACATATTTGTATAAGAGTCAAAGAATTCCGTCCAAGCAAAGACACGTCCTCTCCATGCAATGATATCATCAAAGGAGCAAAAATAATGAAGGAAATTCATGTCGGCCTACATTCATCATGCTGGCTTCAACTCGGCCTAAAGGAGGGACAATCCTCTATATATAGAGGTTGTCGACTCCCTCAAACAAAAATCAATCCACCTCTAAAATCAGCGAGCAAGGAAGATCGAGAAAATGGTGAAAAAGGATGAGTATAAGTAGCCTCTAGTGCAGCGAAGAAGGAGAAGTCATCACTGAAGGTTGGAGGACTATTTCTAGGGTAAAACACAGTCACACGTGCGAGAAAAGGAGGCATCTTTGCGGTCATAACAAAAGAAACATAACAATATCATACTTCTCATTGTTTGGGCTTGAAATGTAGGCCTATAAGGCTTCCCACCAGAGAGAAGAAGAGTCTCTCTCAATCGAAGAAGAAATGAACCAAATACTCAAGGAAACCTCCCATATGTGCGAGAATTTAGGGTTGCAGTATAGCCATATCAAGTGTGCAACTACACCTTGAAGAAGGAGCTTTGTTGGTCAAGAGGAAGGAATGGATCATCACACATAAAGGGTCTCACTAAAGATCAAGGATAAGTGTATCTTCTAGAACAAGTGCAACAAGGACTATCAACAGTTGTAAGAAGAACAAAATGTCGAGAAAAGGAGGATGAAGTGTCGGGGAACGAAGTGCAGGAAGGAGGAATGACTTGACTTGTGCTTGGAGGATATTATTCTCAAGGGTCTAGGGTTTTGCATTGATCAATAGAAGCTTCAATAAGAGAAAATTACGAAAGGGTTTTCCTCTCTAAGAGATAGAGGTTTTGCCTTGGTAGAGAGCCAATATCTTGTGTTCTTGTTTATTGTGTTTTGATAGCAGTTTGATGAATTAAACGCACACATACACTAATAAGAAGAGAAGAAGAAGAATCTAACAAGATAAATTGTAAAAGTGCTTCACAAATTGTTATCAAGTTTAGAAGTATCCTACTATACATAATTTCCTTTGATTCTTCAACATGGTATCAGAGCTAAGGTTACACATCAAGGAAAGGGCATCTCAAGGGGAAAGGGCATCTCAAGAACACTCATGAGGTGACTCATCTAAGAAGGACATCTCAAAAACATCTACAAGGTTGAAGCATCAAGCCAAGAAGTCTCAATCACATCAAGGACATGAAAGGTCTACCATCTATCATTCATTAAGGAAGACTACAAAGCAAGAAGAAAAGCCTTATATAAAGGCATCTACAAGAAGAACAAATCAAAGAGGGATCTACATCAAGCTACACCATCTTCAAAAGGAAAAGCACTACAAAGTCAAGTCATCAAGCAAATCTCATCATCAGGCAAGTCCATTTGGAGAAAGCAACTTGAAGAACATCAAGATCGAAGGAAGGCAAGCCATCAAGTCTTCAAGAAGAAAGCAAGTCCACTACTTATCAAACTCTATCAAGTAAGTAGATGTCCCCTTGTGAATATACATCAAGGTATTTTTGCAAGGAAAGCAACAAATTGGTTAGGACCAATAACTTTCTTGCATGGAAAAAGGGGACTGATTTACTTCTCAGAGAGAATGGATGTCTAGATCACATCAAAGGGAATATCACTATCCCCACTAAGGAACAAACTCAAGCCTTAGCCAAGTATAATAAGGGTGAGACAAGATCTCAAAGGATTCTATTAGAATCTATCAAATAATCTCTCATTCATTATGTCTCCAAATTTGAAACATCAAAATAAATATATGACAAGCTAATAGAGCTATTCTCGGTAAGCACAACTAGAGAAATGATATCTCTACGAAATGATTTATACAATATGAAGATATCAAAGGAAGGAATAACTCCCTACTTAATGAATATTTCTAAGATGAGGGATCAACTTCAATAGCTAGGAGAATTCATGTTTGACAGAGAAATGACAACTGTAGTACTCAATGCTCTACCTAAGGATTGGGGCAACTTCACATCAAGCATATATGCCAAGAAGGAATCTACCCCACTAAATGAACTATGGTCTATATGAAAGATAGAGGAAACTAGGCTCAAAGAAAAAGATGATGTAGGATCAAAGGAGCAAGCATTTCCTACCATGGCCAAGAGAAAGGGAAAAATTGGAAAACATGGTCCACGAAGATCAAGCAATAGAAATATGTTTGAAGTCCAATACTTTGGATGCCAAGAATATGGGCACTACAAAAGGGATTGTCCTAAACTTAAGAAGGACAACGAAAACAAGAGAAAAAGGGAAGAAGCTCATGTAACTCAAGAAGTGAAAGAAGAAGACAATAAGTATTAAAAGGAAGATCTTCTAGATCTCTACTATGACTAAGTTAACCTCTTTGCTTAAAGCCTTCTTTCAAAATTTTGAGTAGTATAGGAGCATATAGAAATAGAATAGATTGCATGGTTAAAGATATATTCTAGAATATAGGAGCATGGTGTAGATATAGCTCAAGATATTCATATAAAAGGAGCACACCTATTATAGGACCTCATCCACAATGAATAATTGACCATGATTAAAACTCTTAGAAGGTCGCCATCATCAAAGGAAGAAACATTTGCAAGATAAGGGTCTTCAAGATCCTTTGATAGAATCTTCAAAAGAAGGTTCATACACAAGATAAGATGTTTCATTGGGAGTCCCACTTATGGGATTCAAGAAAGGATGATATGCAGGGAAGAGAAGATGAAGCAAGAAAAGTCTACACCAATAAAGAAGAACCATCAAATGAAGCCAAAATGATCAAAGTAGAATCAAGATGAGGTATGTATGCATCAAAGTTTAATTCATGTCATCATATATATTATTGGGTCATGGGAATAGTTCTATGGAATGATTAAGTATAAAAGGATCTCTTTCACCAATGACATGCTCGAAGGCATGTACTACAATTTAATGAAGGTCAACATGAAGAAATGCTCTCATAAGGAGTATGAGGTTGTTGACTAAACTATCCAAGAAGAATTAAATGAAGAAAGAGATCAAGCATGTAAGAACAACATGGACACGCATAATCATTATCTGACAAAGATCCAGTATAAGACATGTCCCAAAAGAAGTAAGGTAAAATATCAAATGACCCTTGACACCTATGAAGGCCTTGGATATATTAAGGTACAAATCACTGATTCAACACTAAAAAGATGTCATGATGAAGAAGCCATCCAACAAAATTAGTATTTGATGTTGGAGCAATATCAAGATGAAGTCATGAAGGGCTTCTAAATCAAAAAATGGGAACAAGCAAGTACAACTAAGAATCCATGTGAAAAGTATTCTGAAGCATAGACAAGATGACAAAAGCGTAGCTAGATGAAAAGAATACTTGATATATATCAAGAAGGCCACTTTCCATGAAGAGAGCAATGACATGAAAAATCAGGAAGGAAAGTGATCAATGGTCGGTGCCCTACCAAGAAGAAGTTCAAATAATCATGATATCCAAGGAAAGAAGGAGATCAAGCAGTTGAAGGACCCACGAAGAAGAAGTTGCTGATGAATGGACAAGTCCCTATCTAAAGAGTGAGCTCTAACAAGTTCCCCTCTACAAAGGAGCTTGGACAAGTTCCTTGTCAGAGGAAACTTGGGCATGTCTCCCTCAATTAAGAGGAAGAGATAGACACATCATTCTTGTATTCACTTGGGAAGAAAGAATGGGAAGATTGGGTAATCATCTGGCATCCGATGCTCTTTGAGAATGTGTAGGGCATCCAAGACAAGAGTAGGCAAGAGGACAGATATTCTTTGAGGGTTGGGAACCCAAGACAAGGATAGTCCTAGAAGGTCATACTCAGTGAAAACTCAGGTGGTTATGTACCTTGAAAGACAATGACTATGTCTATAAGTCATTGGTCTCACCAACATTATGCTCTGATCTTATGAGAGATAGAGATGTTAGTCAAGGCCTTGTTGTGAACAATGTTGGTTACTATGATGCTATAATAGATGGATTTCCAATCCAGTTTCTCTTATGTGAATTCTTCAAGATTGAAAAATAGCCAAACAACTTGTAATGACTTATGAAAACCTCCTTAGTTATGAGGGAGTGTTGAAGAAAGT
Organism: Pinus taeda; assembly: GCA_000404065.3. Taxonomy (NCBI): domain Eukaryota; kingdom Viridiplantae; phylum Streptophyta; class Pinopsida; order Pinales; family Pinaceae; genus Pinus; species Pinus taeda. The sequence goes on from APFE030201849.1 coordinate 124,854, forward strand.
GTAAATAGGTTCGATCTTCATAAATCTACTTTTGATATTTGTATTTATTTAAGAAAAGAAATATTATTTTTGTTATATTTATCAATGAGATTCTTGCTCATTGAAATAGGTCTAGCATATGTTAAAGTGCTATCGGTAAGTCAAAAAGTCAAAAGAAAGTTTGAATACCCTTAAGGGCATGTTACACCATGTACATATTTGTATAAGAGTCAAAGAATATCCTTCCAAGCAAAGACAAGTCCTCTTGATGCAACGGCATCATCAAAGGAGCAAAAATGATGAAGGAAACTCAAATCGGCCTATAGTCATCATGTCGGCCTCAAGTCGACCTAAAGGAGGGACAATCCTCTATATATAGAGGTTGTCCACTCCCTCAAATGACAAGCATTCCACCTCTAAAATAAGTGAGAAAGGAAGACTGAGAAAAGGGTGAAAAAGGACGAGTATAAGGAGCCTCTAGTGCAGTGAAGAAGGATAAGTAATCATTGTTAGAGGATTGTTTCTAGGGTAAAACACAGTCACAAGTGCAAGAAAAGGAGGCATCTTTGTGGTCATAACAACAACAACAACAACAACAACAACAACAACAACGTAGCAATCTCATACTTCTCATTGTTTGGGCTTGAAACTTAGGCCTATAAGGCCTCCCACCAGAGTGAAGAAGAGACTCTCTTAATCAAAGAATAAAGGAACCAAATACTCAAGGAAATCTCCCACATGTGCGAGAATTTAGGGCTGCAGGACAATCATATCAAGTGTGCAACTACACCTTGAAGAAGGAGCTCAGTTGGGCAAGAGAAAGGAAGGGATCATCATAAGTAAAGGGTCTCACTAAAGGTCAAGGATAATTGTTTCTTCTAGAGCAAGTGCAACAAGGAATATCAACAATTTTAAGAAGAATGAAATGCCGAGAAATAGAGGATTAAGTGCCCAAGAACGAAGTGAAGGAAGGAGGAATGTGTTATCACCTGGATTGAACCTCAGGCTAAAGGGAGGCAAGCCAGGGTAACCAAAAACCATGCTTAGCCAAGTAGCTAGCCCTACTAGGCTAGGAGAGGGCTCTCTTCATAAGGATCTCAGCCAAGATGACTGGATTAGGTCAAGGATTTTAGGCTAGGTATAGTAGCATGAAATTTTTTATTGGATTTTGAAGGAATTTTTTCGGATCAGGAGGAGCTAGATAGTTTAGGTCTAGGGAATTAGGTCAGAATTGTAGGGTCTTCAATGGGGCAAGGTAGGCATAGGATTTAACACTCTAGGGCTTGATGGGGTGAGATGCTTAATATTGGTGAGAAGATAAGAAGGGAATGTGAAAACCATGGATCCTTCCTAGACTGCAGAAAACATGAAATGGTGAATGGTTTCCCGAGGCAGAGCACTGATACAATGAATTCCACCTATCAAACTTGAAAACATTCAACTAGAAGCAATGGAATTATTAAAGAAGCATACAAAATACATTAACATATTATTACAGAAGGAGAAACTGTAGTAAAACTCATACCACATGGATCCCATTAAAATAGATGCAATTCTTATTAACTCCTGCCAAACTGCTTACAAAAGGTGTACAATCAAGGTATGAGCATCCAGCTGAGTCCAACCCAAAACAGAGAGAAATAAGAAGAATATATAGACAAGTATTCAACCTCCTCCCATCCTCAGGGGTCACATCCCTAAGATGAGGAGCTAATCTAATTGATATTGAACAAGAAACAAGAATATAGGCATCATTAACAACTTGCCTCTAAAAGTGAAAAACTGATTCATTTGAGCTCAAACTAACTCATAAAGCAATGAATCTACCCTCTATCACTATTTTTATATCATAATTACGTGCCACTTCATCATTTACAATGGTAAAGCATCCACCATGAGAGAGAATCCATTATTACTGTAAAAAATTGGAAAAATAGCAACCCTGAGCAAAAATTGTCAAAAGCGCAACGCCACTAGGAAAAAGTACAACACCACTTTTAGGTCCTTTTTGGAGGCCTTCCTAGTATCCAAATTGAGCTCAAGCTAGCTCATTGGAGAGATCTTCAAGTATACTTTCCAAAACACCTAGAATTTCTGAATTTGAAGCTCATTTGACCCCTCAAAGCTTGATTCTCCCAATACTGCTTCTGTGTGTCCAAAAAGTGGCAAAAAGGTCATTTTTAGGGTGTTTGTTGACCTTTTGGTGGACCAGTTCTACTCCAAAAACTTTGAAACTTGCTAGGGTGCATGTCCTCATCGCTCTGAATCCAAAAATGCAAATGATTTCTTCAATGGGTGCCCCTAAGAAAAGTGAAACACCATTTCAAACCCACTTTTTATTGCCTTCCCGATGTCCAAATTGGGTGTGAGATAGCTCATTGGAAATATTGTCGAGTATACTTTCCATAAAATCTTTAATGTTTCAATTTGGAGCTCATTTTCCCTATCAAAAGCTCAATCTCCCAAGACTATTCAAAATGTGCAGAATGAGGCTGCCAAAATGCAAAGTGTTATTTCAGTAAACTTTTGGAGGTCTTTCTCAACTCCAAAGTGAGCTCATGATAGCTCATTAGAAAGCTCTCTATGTCAAGTTATCATTTGACTCATCAAGAAAGTCAGTTGGACACTCCAGCTAGGATAAAGATTGATATTCCCAAGCTCACTCTAGAAGTGCATCAACTCTACTGAGGAAAATGATTTTTTGAACATTTCTCCCTAACCATGAGACCTGTGTAAATACTGAAGGAGGTTTTATTCTTGGGTATATGGTGGACAAAAACCTCTCTCACTTTTGTCAAAATCATATTTTCTTGTTGAGAAACATCAATTTAATAAAACCTATCCCAATGTGTGGAATAGGGGATTTGTAGAAATGAAGGGAAATGAAGGGGATGAGGGGCTTATAGTTTCTTGAGAAAATTTTTGGAAGTAGGGAGGGATGTTAGGAAGTAGGGGAAAGTGGAATTTCAAATATTGAGTGAGGGGAAGGGGTTCAAAAGGGAAAAACACAGGCCAAACTTAGAAAAGTGTCAAATTGTAGCAATAGGCTAGGGTTTGTGGGAAAATGATGAATTTGAGGGATATCAATGATGGGAAGTGTTTAAGAAGGTATATCCAGGATAGGGAAAGGTGTATGAGCATCAGGATACAAGTTTTGCTGATGATTTGACCAACCAAGAAAAATTACCTTCAAAATCCTAAGAGAGGGAAATGAGCTTTACCTAAGCACAATTGAAGAACAAACAAGGTGTAAAATGACCCATTGGAACTTAAAATAATGATGGCAACTCTTTGAATGATGGTACACTCAGCTGAATGGTGAAATAGACCGATACTTGGAAAACTTTGGAAGGAGTGAAAACAATCCTAGTCCTAATTCCTAGTGACCAAATTTTACTTGAAGACTCACTGAAATGATTTGACTTTGACACCCCAAGACCACTTTATTTGAGCATATTTTGATCACTGGTGGAAGTGTGCAACTATTGAATCTAACAATGGTTCCATTGGGGATGGTAGCACCTTGGAGGTGCCAAGAACACCGTAGGATGAGTAGCCTTATCCATTAGGCATGGAGTAAAAAAAAACTCAATCTGAAATACATGATTGAATAATGATGACTCAAAGACACAAACTAAATTTTACGCAACTAAAAGCTGACTCGATACTAAAACACAACTAACAAACTGGAAAATATTGTCAAAATGGAGCTTATGAAATAAAACCTACTCTAACTGTTCCATTCATCACCTGATCAAGTGAAATGAAACAACCAATGCAACCAAGTGAGCATTCTGGCTACTATTTGAATTCTCCACAAGTGCTTGCTTATGAACAACAAGAGAGAACTACTGAAAGGTAACTCCCATGAAAACTTGTAAACAGATCCAAATTTTCCCAGATTGAATAATATGGATGCTCTATTTGACTCCAAAAATACTGCATAAGGATCTTGAAATTCATGTGCACTAGGACTTAGCCCATCCAATGGATTACTTTGCTTCTCCTCATACCATGAATGCAAACTTTCATCTGAGCTTTGTGACAAGACTCCTGCTGAAAATGACAAAGCAACCGGCTATCAGATCAAGTTTGTATCAATACCTTTTTCAAGCTCAAAGTTAGCTAATGGAGAAGGAATTTGACTATAGACATCATCCAACACATCAGCTATTGGATCGTGAAAAACTTGAAAAGACTGTTGCAACCCATTTTCTATTGGTTCCAATGAGATTGCATAATTTTCTATAGGCTGTTCATTTGAAGATATACTATGCAAAATTCCCTTCAAAAACTGAAATGATTCAAAACATAGTGGCATGGAATCATCTTGCATCATTTGATCATATGTTCCATTTTCCAAGTCTTCATCTACAACCTGACATTCAATGGCATTTGGAGGCTGCAAATCTAGATATGGGAAGTCTTGAACAAGGATTTCATTGCCTTCTAGATGGTCCAGATCAAAACTTATCAATGGTTGATTTCTGATTGCATGAAAGTTGTCTCTGATGAACTGAAATGAAGTAAAACAAAGAGGTAAAGATCCTTCACTTACTTCAAAAATTTCTCCACTTTCCTCCTCACTTCCATAGCTGATATGTATCGGCTGATCACTATATTCGAGTTGCTGAAAGTGAACTTCCTCCTTCCATAAACCAGTTGCTGATTTGTCTGCAAGACTAGCTTCTGTTTGGAGAACATATTCATCATCATATTGATCAAACTTAGGCAAATCATCACTATAAAATACGTCATCAAGCATAGATGTCAGATCAACAGTCTCTCTTCTCCAAGGTGATCTATAAAACAATCATTATAAGATCTATGAAAACTGGGATAAGAAAGGAAATGTTTTGGATCAACCACTTGGTTTTCTTCACTCGACGAGCCATGGTCTTGAACATCATACTCATCCCTTGTGGTGATCTTTTGCATCATCTTTTCCACTGCACTTACCAAAATGTCGAGCTTTACCTATAAAGGTGATGATTCCTCTAGATCTATGTTCTTCATCTTTTCTTCCTTCAACTTTGCCCTTCTGATCAGAAAATTAGCCTCTACATCTATTGCACTATTCTGCATCTCTTCAAGTGTTGCAAGGTTCCTTTCTCTCATCTAAAACTCCATTTTCAGATCAAAGGCTTTCGGGTAGTGTAAGAGAGCGGATCCAGGAGGAGGTCTTATATTAACAGGTATCAAAAAATAGACTTGGTTAAACTTGGCAGAAAACTGTTGTACTATCTCCCTTGGCAGTGTTTTCAACTGGTTATACTCTTCTAGAATCACTAAAGGGTTTTGTTTGACCACCCACTTGTTGAGGAAAATTTTGACGAATTGCTGGAAATCTGAGATGCTTGCATTAGGTAGGGTTTTGAACCAACTCTTGACTTTGCCTTGCAAAGAAAGAGCAAAAAGCCCAATACTGACATCCTCTTCATCAAATTCAAAAAGGTCAAGAAAAGACTCAAAATTCAGTACATGTCTCTTAGCAGTGATGTTGTCACATTCACCATCAAATCTTGGTAGATATAGGCAATGATTTTTAGGGAAATTACGGGATATAGGAGGTAAAATCAGAGGCTTGTATCTATCCGGAATTTTATAAGGTATAGGGGTATATACAGAAGCTGTAGAATCAGTCTTGGTCTCTTTAGGCTCATCAGTTTGAAGACGGTCATCATAAGATTTAGAAGAAGGGTCTTAATCAAGATCAAAGGCATGTGAATATTTTGTATTTGCAATCTTCAAAGGGAAGGAATCACATCCAGGTCTAGGATATTTTCTCAAATACAGTATACTTCGTAAAGCCTTCTTGACGTTCTCGAGAAAAGAGAAGAAATAATTTATAAAAAAGAACATAATGTCTTGGATAAAATTCCAACTTGAATACTTGATCTTTCCATATTGTCCTTTCATGTTTTTGTTGGTCGGGTTCATCCTCCAATGGAGTCCTTGGATCTGATCTCGGAACTGATTTGGAGTCGCCAGGTGAATATTTCAGCCTTTCGATGTCTGATTGTTGTCCACCATCAACGATCAGATCTAAACTTAATACATTTTGCTAGGAACATAAAACTACGTTCCCTAGTGGAGTCGCCACTATGTTATCACCTGGATTGAACCTCGGGCTGAAGGGAGGCAAGCAAGGGTAACCACAAACCACGCTTATCCAAGTAGCTAGCCCTAATAGGCCGGGAGAGGGCTCTCTCAGTAAGGATCTCAGTGAAGATGACTGGATTAGGTCAAGGATTTTAGGCTAGGTATAGTAGCATGAAAGTTTTGATTTGATTTTGAAGGGATTTTGTCGAATTAGGAGGAGCTAGATAGTTTAGGTCTAGGGAATTAGGTCAGAATTGTAGGGTGTTCAATGGGGCAAGGTAGGCATAGTATTTAGCACTCTAGGGCTTGATGGGGTGAGATGCTTAAGACTGCTGGGAAGCTAAGAAGGGCATGTGAAAACCATGGATCCTTCCTAGACTGCAAAAAACATGAAATGGTGAATGGTTTCCCAAGGTAGAGCACTGATATAATGAATTCCACCTATCAAACTTGAAAACATTCAATTAGAAGCAATGAAATGATTAAAGAAGCATACAAAACACATTAACATATGATTACAGAAGGAGAAATTGTACTAAAACTCATACCACATGGATCCCATAAAAATAGTTGCAATTCTTATTAACTCCTGCCAAACTGCTTACAAAAGGTGTACAATCAAGGTCTGAGCATCTAGTTGAGTCCAACCCCTGACAAAGAGAAAGAAGAAGAATATATAGACAAGTATTCAACCTCCTCCCATCCTCAGGGGCTGAATCCCTAAGCTGAGGAGCTAATCTAACTGATACTGAACAAGAAATAGGAATATAGCTATGTTGCAGGAAACGTGGTATAGAGGTCCGTTTCCATACGGAAACGGGTACGAAACGTAGAAACACGTTTGGTACGGCCGTGAAATGCGTTTCCGGTCATACTGCCACGTTTCCCGAAATGGAAACGTGGCCAGTATGACTAGAAACGCGTTTCAGGGCCGTACAACCCATGTTTCCTTATTAACTTGTGTTTTTTTTAATTTGTTTTTTAATTTACTTTTAGGGTATGTTAGTGACTTCTTGTTGCTTCTAGATGCGCGTATAAAGTTATAAAAGTGATTTTTTTCCCTAGTGTTGATATGCAGTTCATGGTAATGTTAAATTCTTAAAGTAAAAGTGATATTCTCCTTTATTTTTCATTTTCATCCTTTTACTTAAATTTTTAACATTACCATGAAATGACTCAGGATGTTTGAGAGTGGCTTCGCCCTCATTGGATTTCATATGGAGAAAGTAGAATTTTAGATCTCACTCAAAATCCAGCAGACTTATTTGTTTTTCAGGATTTCAGGATTGGAGGGATTGCAATGTTTCCATTGGATTTTATCATGTACTAGTGTATGGAACTTGTATTTAATCAAGAGAACCAAGCCCTCTATGCAGCGAAAACTCCCAATAATCAAGATCATGTAGGGTACTAGGGTATGAAACGTGTATTTAATCAAGAGCACTAAGGTCATTCGACTATGTAGGAGGAGACTCCCAATACAACAGTGGTCCTTCTAAAGAATGGGATGTGGACGCAGAAAATCTTGATTTGGATCTCTCTCTTGCAGCCTCATAGTCTTTATTGTACTTGCAGCCTCATATATTAATATAAATAAAGGTTGATTTTGAGATTTGGATATATAATAAAGTTGCTTTTGGATATTCCAATATTTTTATTTTCATTATGTGATCATTCATGAGTAAATGTGATGTAAATTAAATCTTAATGTTTAAGTGTAATAAATTATAATGTATCATTTATGCTTTATGATTGCACACACACACACACACACACACACACACACATATAGGACAAGGTTTGTGGCTAGAGGTTTCTCCCAGAAAGAGGGAGAATATATGATGACATTGATATATTACTATTCGTTCTATTGTAGCCCTTGCTGCAAGTCAAGGATGGACTCTTCACTAGATGGATGTAAAGACTACTTTTTTTCGTGTTATACTCTAGGAAGAAGTATATGTTGAGCAACCACAGAGATTTGAAGTGAAGGGTAGGAATACTCATGTTTGTATGCTGAAGAAGGCACTATATGGTTTGAAGCAAGCTCCTAGAGCCTGGTATGCCCCATATTGATAGTTTCTTGGTGAAGCTTGGATTCACGAGAACTAATGCTGACCCAAACGTCTACTTCAAATGGTCCAAGGTACGCCTCTCATTTTGGTTTTATATGTTGATGATCTATTCTTGACATGTAGTGAGCCTTTGATGCTTGAGTGTAAGAGGGTGCTTGCCTTTGAATTCAAAATGAAAGGTCTTGGTTTGATGCACTATTTCCTGGGATTAGAAGTGTGGTAGAGACTCGATGAGATTTTTCTTTCATAACAAAAAATGTTGTGAAATTGCTAGAACGATTTGGAATAGTAGAATGCAAGTCTGTGGCCACACCGATGGAGATGAACTTCGAGAAGTTATATGGAGATGCTACTGGACTTGATTTGGCTAACTCCACTGAGTATTGACAATAAATTTGGGAATTGATGTTCTTGGTGAACACTCGTCCAGACATATGTTTTGCAATGAACACTTTGAGTCAATTCATGATTGAACCTCTTCATGCACACTAGGTTGTTACCAAGCATGTGCTAATATTTTTGCATGGGACGATTAACCTTGGTTTGAGATATACTGTTAGAGATGTTTGACTTCACAGGCACACTGATGCTGACTGGGCCAAAAATACTATTGATAGGAAGAGCACATTAGGGTGTTGCTTTAGTTTGGGATTTGCCATGATATCTTGGATGAGTAAGAAACAAAAGTCTGTTGCCCTTAGTACTGCCGAGGCTGAGTACATTGCTGCTAGCATGGTGAGTTGCAAGGCTGTATGGTTGAGGAAGCTCTTTCGAGAGCTGTTTGAGCAGGTCCTAGATACAACAATGATATATTGCGACAACAAGAGTGGGATCCGGTTAGCCGCGAATCCTGTGTTCCACGACAAGTCCAAGCATATTGAGATCAGGTATCACTACATTCAAGATATGGTGTCGAGAGTAGTGATATCTCATTACATTTCGACTGATGAGCATATAGCAGATATACTCACCAAAGCTTTGCCGAAAGGGAAGTTCTTGTTCTTCAGAGAGCAGCTTGGACTGATGGATGTGACCCTCATAGGTAAGGTTCTCGACTGATTGAGGACACTAAGCAACGCTCTTCTCCCTTGTGTGAGCTCACAGGGAGAGGAATTGAGCTTGAGATCTCCTGGAGTTGAGGGAACTTTAGACAATAGGATAATTTGTGATCCTTAGCTTCCATGTCAAGTCGTATCTTGCCTATTCTCACTTAGTGGCCTTGACAGAGTATACCCAAGTTGGCATTCTACCCACAAGGTAGGCTTGTTGGGGTTGTTTCTAACTTTCTCCCCATTTGGCCAACAGGTGAGCATATTGAGATAGTCTGTTATCCTTGCCATTCATGGTAAGTGGTATCCTACTGAATTGATGGGATGCGGGTGTTCTACCATTGACTCTTGAGGGTCAAGTTGGGCAGATCAATAGACAATAGGATAAAGTATGATCCTTACCCTTTGTGGTAAGTGTATCCTGCCTATTGTCACTAGACATTAGGATAGGCGCGATCCTTACCTCTCATGGTAAGTGGCATCCCTCCTATTGTCTGTGGAGATAAGATGGTATCCAGAGCTCCCCTATGATGATTCTTCTTCTCTAGATTCGAGAGTGTTCAACATATGAGGATAGATGAGCAGAGACGAGGTATGACTTGGTTCAGTGATGACGTTGACGAGACTATTGAGACGAGATTTGTGATGCAGTCGGGAAATTTCTCCCTCGCTGAGAGGGAGTGTTAATTTGGCAACTCAGGGACAAATTCCCTCCTTTGGGCAACCTTCCTCATCAAGAAAGACCCCTACTAGTCCTTGGAAGAATTTAATTTGGTTAAGGAAAAATATTATTTTTGATGGAAAGCCCACAAGTACAGAAAAGTTTAGGTCGGTCTAAAGTCATAATTGGGTCTCCAAAGAAGCATATAAATACACATCAAGGCAACCTCATTTGGACATCACATCAGCATATCTTCTCTTCTCTCCTCCTGTGATTGGTTCGTATAGGTCTGAAGCAAGGAAGCCGAGCTCAAACATGGGAAGGAAAGAAATTAATTCTGAAATTTCTGTGTTGACTTTTTATTCGGGCAGCTTTTGACCAAGTTTGACTTGACATTTTGACTTTCTTTGACTTGGAAAATTTTGATCTTGGGAGGCTGAATTCTTTGGTGAAGAAAGTGATTTTTTATGGGATGTTTGACTGGTGTTGACCGCAATCCCTTGACTGCAGTTTGACCGCTAGAAATTCTGTGTTTGACCATGGATTCTCTCTCTTTTGGCCGAGCTGTTTTTGGGACTGTTTTGACTTGAATTTGACCAGAAAGGAAGGCTGAATATTTTGACTGTTGACCGAGCTGATTTGAAGCATCTTTGACTGCTGAATGTTGACTAGTTAGGGCATATTTGACTGCTGTTGACTTTGACCAAAAGTGCATACTTTGACTTTGGATCAGATTTGACTTTTGGGCTCATCTCTCATTGGATATTAGTTAGTAGATTTGGATAGTCAAAGTTGACTTTTGACTCTTTTATTGATGAATCGGAACATTGTATCTCTCTGCTGAACATTTGATGATAATCCAATAGAAAAAGAATTTGGAAAGGGGTTTCCCCTTTGTGGGGTTTTTCCCTGGTCTTTGACCAAATCTTGTATCTCTTGTTATTGCTCTTGGCTGTCTTCTATTGTTCATTGGATTTACTGTTCTATCTACAATTGCTATTTGTTATTGGAAGATTAAATTGATTTGAAAGTGATTGCTAATTGAAGAAGGAATTGGGCTAAGTGATTGTGCTAGCATAGGACAGTGAAAAATTAACAAAATGTTCTAAACACCTAAATTTGGTTCGATAATAGATTTTATTGATTAGGTTTTTTAGAAAATAAGTGAGGGAGAGGATCACTTAAGAGATCTTCCTCATAGGAAGTGTAAAGTAGTCCCTTACCCCAAGATTGCACATATACACACATAATGCCTAGATATAGCATTTTAAATGTTGTGATCTTGATGGTAGATGACTAGAGACTATAGCATAAGACTTAACTACATCACTATTAGCTCCCCCAGTGTAGCAAAATGCTACTCTATGGCCTTATTTTCCTTCGATATTTAAAAATTTGCAAATTTCCTTCCTTCCAAGTTTTGAGTTTTCTTACCTCCACAAATAAAATTACATAAGCGACCACAACACTTACACTTTCACTTCTTCATTAATCTTTGAGATGATGATGGAAGGATGTACCAAGGAAAGGGAATGAACACTTTCATCATCAAGTGTTGTTTCATCCTTTGTGCTGGCCCTGAGCTTGTGATTCTACCCCTTGAACATGTCATAAAAGCCTCCAACCACAGTGTTCAAGAAGGATTCTTCATCAGATCAGGTTAAAAGAAGAACTCGCCAATTGCTAATGCTGTTTAAGATGCCCAAATAGATCATTAATAGTGCTTTACAGACACTTTGCTTTTACCATTCATGGAATGGCAATGCAAATGAGACTTGCCTCTTCTGACAATTAATACCCATGTCTAACCCTTTGACAACACCACCGTGCTGTGGTCTCTGTGTGAGGCAGAACGTGTTAAACAGCTCTGAGCCTCTGAACCATCATGAAAAAGATATGCAATAAAATATCTTATTTGATTTCAGGTATAAACCTTGATTGAATATTTTCCCTATTTTGTTTGAATACCTTTTACCACTCATGTCATATGAGTGAGGGTTGATATTCCCAACTGGAGAAGATGCCTCCCCTTCAGAGGTCATCGTTGAGAAATATAAATCTTTCCTTGTGATAATACTTATTACTACATATTGTGTACCAACAGAATATAATAACCACTATCGGATTCATAAAGTTTTTATTCTGTTTAGTAGCAATTTTGTTTTTAGATAATTAAGAGAAGGTATGCTAACGATATCTTTGAATATGCTTTAGATAAAATGAATGTTATCCTAAAACAAATTTTTTGGGTTAAGTTTGAAAACTTTGGGATGACCACCCTTGTATGTGGAGATGTCTTCTCATACAGAGGTTTTTGGCTGGGTATGATCGAGGCTGTACAGTGTAAGCAAGATACAGGGTTGAGCATGCTCAGTCTAACACCCCTTCTTTCCAGGTACACCTACCCATGTAACACTGAAAATAATATTTGAGCACATACAATTATTGCAGGTCAGTGATGCAGCATATGCTTGGGGTATAATGGGTCGGTTTACAGAGAGGATACATAAAAGTATTGAAGAAGATCCTTTGACAGTATTAAAGCTACAGTGCTTGTTTCTTAAACTACGTTCTATGTTAGATATACCACTGCTACGGATATCACAAAGCAACAGGTACTGTGCAGACTGCCTTTCTACCATGTACTAGAGTCTTTCTTTTATGTTATTGTATACAATTCTTTCGGGGATGATAGAATTGTTTGGAGGATTTTCTCTTGGATTGATGAAGTGATGCTATGGTGAATTGTGCTATTTTTATTGTGAGTATCTTCTTTCATTTTGCAATGTTGTAGAATTACGGTTTCTATGAAGTTTTCATGATATGTTGAATATTTTTATGGCTCTAAAATATCCTTTGAAAGATTTGTCACCTAGAATCCATCAAGGAAACTTAGAATAACCTTCCTTGACATTAAATCTCCTATTGAATGAAAATCACCAGGCTTTGATTGAGAGGCTTTCTCTCTCTTACCCACTCCAACCAATGTCTTCCACCTCAGACCTCTCCCTTTTTTGACTCGATATAACCAATATTGATGAGGCACTAGTTTTGTGTGTCAATCTTTAAGAATTTTGATCTTTTTCTGCTTTTCATGGTAAATTAGGGGTAGGGTACAGGAAAATATGCATTAAAAAGCATAAAATACCTTAAACATCATAGCCTAGGGTTAGGATTTGCATCTATAAAAGAAGAATTATCATTTTTATGCATTTTCAACCATAATTCTAGGGCTGACATCTAGGGTTCTTTTGTTGTTTTGTGCATTTTCAGCCATCGAAAATTTGCTGTAATTTTTTTTCCTTGTTTTCTTATTAAATAGCCTTTGGTTATTTATTGGTTATCATAAATTGTGGGCTGTTTTGTTATTGCTATCATAAATTTTGCATGCTATAAATTGTTTTTATTTAAAACCCTAATTTATAATGATAATCATTAAATTTAGGGTGGCATGTGTTTGGAATCTATTTGAGCATCTCTAAGACTTATCTCAAGCCTCTCGACTAAGCCATAGGTTCCTTGAACTCATTACCTCATTTCACCTGAACACTACTTTAT
>APFE030201849.1:146298-162304 GCA_000404065.3 Pinus taeda
GGGGGAGGAGGAGGAGGGTGGCTTGATGACAGTGGTGCGGAGATACTAGATCCCGGATTATGCTTTTTCCTTTTAACTTGTTCCCAAGAACCCCCTGCATTTTCCTCATTATGCTCTACATCAGTTACTTTTAGCTTGCTACATCTATTGGCAAAATGGCCGTACTCGTGACATACCTTGCATTTAAAGGGCAGTTGTTCGTAATCCAGCTGCTGGATGTGCATCCATTGATCCACCTTTAGCTTGATTGCTTCGAGCAATCCTTTCCCCAGGTCGACTTCCACACAAATCCTTGCGCATGCATGCATATTCTCCCTTGGTTCTGATCTGTCTATGTATTTTCCGACTGCATTGCCGATTGCTTTGACCGATTCATCTCCCCAGCAGTGTAGGGGCAGATGTGGAAGACGCACCCATACAGGAACGGCGTTTGGGATGTCCATTTCCGGGTCGAAGTCTGGTGTCCATCTGTTCAAATATAGCCCCCTTGTGTCCATGAAGTAGGGGCCATTGCGGAAGATGAGGCTCTTGTCTTCTTTTGACTCAAACAGGAAGGTGAAGAAACCTCTCTCGCAGAATCTGATAGCGATCTTTCCTTGGATCATTGGGCTCCAGTTGCGCTCCACCCATTTTTGCACAGTGCGAGGAGAAGGCCAAAGGCCTGTGAACTAGCCAACAAGACCTCTTTCAGATAATGCTATTGCCGATTTTCGCGGGAGGGAAGGAGGAAGGATAACCTCAGGGATCTCATCCAGTTTCTTGATGAATTTCGAAAGAGCAGGACGGGGTCTGGCTTCAGAGGGATCCGACAAGAGCGAAGCAAAAGCTTCCTCAGGAGACTCAGAGATCGGAGGCGGGGAGGCGGAGCCTGCCATTGCAGGCCCGCTGGGAGAAAGGAGGAGGAGCCAACCTTTAAAAGGCCATGACCTCGCTGAGGAGGCGGAGGCAGATGGAGGCGCCCCGAGCAGCATAGGTAGGAATCAAGGGAGGAAGGCCAAAGCAAGGCGTGTAGGGGTCGGGGCAGCAGCGCCCCTGCCAGGCAGAGCCTGGAGAGGCAGGCGCGGGCGCAGGAAGCAGGCTAGGTCAGAGGGGAGGCAGCGCGTGCGCGGCAGAGCTCAGGCTTTAACACAATTTTATATTAGTTCACATTAATATTTTATTTTCCCTAAGTTTAGACTTAGGGACTCCATTAAAAATATTAATTATTTTAATATCTCTCAGACTATTTAGAATCTGCCCAAACGATTTCTGGGTATTGGAGATTTCATGTGCTTTAGCCTCCACCAATTTTCGTGGCTAGAGCACATCCATTGCTACCCCAAATCAACACTCCCTATTAGCGAGGGCCATGCTCTAGTAATACTCCTCACTGAGCATCACCCTAATCATTCAACATCGGTCCCTGTGCTAATGCTAGGCCTGCTGCCCAACATCCTCTACACTGCTGCATCATGTACTGCTACCCATGGCCCTGCCACTGCCATTGCTGCATCTGTACGACAACTCCCTCTGCTTCCGTGCTGCTGCCCATGGCTCTGCCACTGCCACTACTGCATTTGCACTGCAACCCCTCTCATCATGCTGCCCATAGCACTGCCACTTCTAAATGCTGCACTGCAACTCAGTTATTGAGAAGTAAGTAACTGATCTCCCAACTCTGACATCTTTGTCAGGCTAGAAACACTCTCGATGCTGAAGCTTCCTCTGTCACTGGCAAGTGCTCCCTCTCTGACCTTTGTGCTGCTGCAACAACTCTGTGCATCTCGCACTGCTGCCTTACGCTGTCTTGGGACTCCTGCACTGTAGCTCCCTCTTTTGCTCCATCTGCATTTGACTCATCCGCTAGTCCTGCTACTACTCCTTGGGCCTCCCGTAGAAAGATATAATCCAAGAGGTTGGGTATCTCAAGGATCCCGCCCCTCATTGCCTGTAGTTCGTCTAACTACAGCTCGATGTCTCTCCACTTCCGCTTAAGTGGCATGTGAGCACTCATGGCACAGTCATCATCTGTCTCCAATTTCTTCTCCACCCTTACTGGCGCAACCTTGGTCTTGGAAGCCTCTCCCTTGCTCTTCTACCTCGGCTCGCATAGTGGCCTAATTCCTCACTGTTGAAGCATTTGACCTTGGAAGGTCCTTCTTCCGTTTCTCCTGCTTTCCCTCACATGCTAGGGCAACATCCTCCTCTTCTTCCTTCTTGATTCAAATCCCCTTCCTTGCTTAGCCTTCTGATCTCTTCTTGGCGAAGAGCCGCCCACATTTCCTCCAAATCTGGAAGGGTTGCCTAGCCCAGTATGCTCTGGACAAACATGTCCAGTCTTTTGAGACTGCGTTCAGGGCTGTTCTCACCATCAATTTTTGATCCGGTGTGGCTCCTATGGAAGTCAGCTGATCCTGGATCTCCTTCAATCGACCGAGGAAGGGGTCGATTTGTTCTCCCTTTTGCATCTGGTATGACCGCATTTGATTTTCTAGTAGCATCTTCCTCTGCACGAAAGTATGCTGATACAACTTCTTTAGGGCCTCCGACATCTCATTTGCCGTATTCTTCTCGGCAATGTGTGGTACT
Organism: Pinus taeda; assembly: GCA_000404065.3. Classification (NCBI taxonomy): domain Eukaryota; kingdom Viridiplantae; phylum Streptophyta; class Pinopsida; order Pinales; family Pinaceae; genus Pinus; species Pinus taeda. The sequence goes on from APFE030201849.1 coordinate 148,867, forward strand.
ACATGATCCTTGACCTCGTCAAGGATGATGCTCTTGGCCCTCGCCATTGCATCCTTGTACTTATGGTTATCAACCGGGTCAACTGGGACCACTATTGTCCTCAAGGCGAATTGCTTGAGACGATTCCTGTCTAGAATGGATAAGATTTGGCCTTCCAGACTACGAAGTTTGAGGCTCCATCCAGTTTGTCCTGGTCTCTTTCCCCATTCACTGCCATTTCGCTGCTCCTCTACTTCCCTTCTGGAAGTGCTCAGTGTGACTCCCTCCGAGCCTCGATTTCCCTCTTGGAAACCTTTCTACCAATGTCGAGATGCCCCCACTCTGATCCTTAGTGCCGCTGCACTACTGATCCAGATTTCTTGGCTAGAAACCCTTGGTAGCAACTCCCTCCTCCTTGGTCTTGCGCTGTTAGGTACTGTTCTGACTACAATACTCCACCAGCTTTACTCTGCAACTTACCCACAACGTCCTAAGCCCCAGCAAACTGAAGGTTAGAGCTTCTAGGTTCTACGCAATCTCGAACCAGCAAAATTTGCACCTCTTGGCCACGGGCGTCAATCCTTCCTGACTGAGAAAGATGACCGGGCACTGCGTAGGTCGAGTCTGCTCCCCTCTGCCACTGCACTGATCCTCTTCCCGGCTCAAACTTGATGATGCAAGCACTGCATCACCCCTTTCTTGCTGCTCTTTGCTAGGAACAACTTTTGTCACTCAGGACCACTGTTTTTTTGCTGCTGCTGCTCTGCTCCGCTGATGTCCGCAGTTCTCCTGCGATTTGCAACCACGCTTTGGTTGCATGTTGGAATTTCTAAGTCTAACTGTTAGAAACCCTTCATGTACTTTTTGATTTATTTCTTCCTACTTGTTCTGATTAATTAACAAGTTATTTACCATGTAAATATTGAAAATAAATATAAGTACATGCTCAACACATTACAGATCATCAACTGAAGGAAGCAAAACAAGCACACAAGTGATACTGTTGTTTTTGGACCAATGTCCCCAGAAAAACCCAATGCAGGAAAACTGGTGCAACTATCTGAGGGTTTTATTATTATGCAGTTTCGGAATACAATCTGGGTGCCAAAACCGACTCATCCAACAGAGAATAATCTCGGCAGTAGTACCTCTCTACTAGGATGCAGATATTCTGGCTGAAACCCCGGATAAACACTCCGACAACTCCCAGCTCCAATCTGCCCCATGAAAACCCTAGCATCTGCCTCCAGGGACTGCGTTAGCCCTTCCTGGCCCAGTGCCAGCCCAATAACCCCTGCGTCAACCTCTGGAGGCACTGCATCAACCTCTAGAGCCTGTGTCACCCACGTTGGCTCTTTGAGGCATTGGGCAACTCTTGGCTGCTTCTATGTGGGCCCTAGCTGGCTTTGTGTGGCCTCTAGCTGGCTCTGCATCCCTCTCTCTTAGCTTCTGTGCTGATTCTCTCGGTGCCCTCTCTGCCTCTTTGCTTCTGTATTCACTGCCCCTCAGTTGCAACTTTCATCACTCTTTCGACTTCCTCAGCTAACCCTGCCCTAGAAAATCGAAATCTTGATCAACTTGGTCTGTTCTCCAAGTGACCCTCAAGCCTTCTTATATACTTTTCTCGTTGACAAATCAAAGACCGAGATTAAGTCCCTAATCAACGGCTAAGATTAATTTTGGCTTGATCCATGACTTTTGGACCCTTCTAACATAGTTTTATATTAATTCACATTAATATTTTATTTTCCCTAAGTTTAGACTTAAGGACTCCATTAAAAATATTGATTATTTTAATATCTCTCAAACTGTTTAGAAACTGCCCAAACCATTTCTGGGTATTGGAGATCTCATGTGCTTTAGCCCCTCCACCAATTTTCGTGGCTAGAGCACATACGATGCTACCCCAAATCAACACAAGGCATGCGTATTCTCCATGTGGGCTGCAATTTTCCAAGTATGCCCCCCATGCTCCACTAGGGGCTCGATATTCTCCTCTTCTTCTAATGTCCCCCAATGCAAACATGAATGAAGACAAAATTTACCAAAATTGATTTTTCACTTAGCCCTAGCTGGCTTTGTGTGGCCTCTAACTGGCTCTGCATCCCTATCTCTTAGCTTATGTGCTGATTCTCTCGGTGCCCTCTCTGCCTCTCTGCTTCTGTATTCACTGCTCCTCAGTTGCAACTTTGATCACTCTTTCGATTTCCTCAGCTAACCCTGCCCTAGAAAATCGAAATCTTGATCAACTCGGTGTGTTCTCCAAGTGACCCTCAAGCCTTCTTATATACTTTTCTCGTTGACAAATCAACGATCGAGATTAAGTCCCTAATCAATGGCTAAGATTAATTTTGGCTTGATCCATGACTTTTGGACCCTTCTAACATAGTTTTATATTAATTCACATTAATATTTTATTTTCCCTAAGTTTAGACTTAAGGAATCCATTAAAAATATTAATTATTTTAATATCTCTCAAACTGTTTAGACACTGCCCAAACCATTTCTGGGTATTGGAGATCTCATGTGCTTTAGCCCCTCCACCAATTTTCTTGGCTAGAGCACATACGATGCTACCCTAAATCAACACAAGGCATGCGTATTCTCCATGTGGGCCGCAATTTTCCAAGTGTGCCCCCCATGCTCCACTAGGGGCTCGATATTCTCCTCCTCTTTTAATGTCCCCCAATGCAAACATGAACGAAGACAAAATTTACCAAAATTGATTTTTCACTTAGCAATAATGCTAAGTGGGAATATCACTATCCTGCCTACCAAAATGTTGCTTGTCCTGAAGCAACTGTAATGAAGGATGCTGAAGTATTTTCTCCCCTTCCCAAGTGGCATCCTCATCTGGTAGGCTCCTCCATCTGATCAGGAACTCTTTGATGACCCTGTTCCTCAAACGCCTCTCCCGAGTATCCAAAATAGCCTCCGGCTCTAGAATTAAGTGCCCCTCATCATCCGTAGGAGGTAGCTCTGCAACTGTTGTCACCTGTTGTCCCAGTGGCTTTTTCAGGCAAGACACATGAAAAATGTTTTGCACTCGACTACTCGGGGGTAGCTCCAACTCATATGATTGCCTGTACAACTGCAGCCTCAAGAAGACCAAGTCCCCTACCTCAAACCGTCTCTCAACTCTGCACCTGTCTACATAAAGGTTGTGTTGGTACTGGGCTGTCTGCATGTTGTCCTTGAGAGCCCGTAAAATGTCTTGGCTCTCTTGTATCCAATCCTTGGCCCTAGGGGCCTTGCTATCTCCAAACATCATGTCAACAAAAGACAATGCATCGTAACCCTATAGAGCTCAGAATGGGGACATACCAATAGACATGTGGTATGTGGTGTTGTAGCAGTACTCTCCTAAATGTAACCACGGTATCCACGCTCACTGATGGCCCATCACATAGTTATGCAAGTAACTTGCCAGCCATTTTTTAACTATCTCCGTTTGCCCGTCTATTTGAGGATGATAACTAGTGCTTGGAGTGAGCTTCGTGCCCACCAGTCGGAATAGCTCCTGCCAAAATCCCCCCATGAACTTGTTGTTCCGGTCACTGACAATGGTCACTGGAAGACCATGTAGCCGAAACACCTCCCTGAAAAACAATTCGGCCACCTGTGAGGCCAAGTACCAGGCTGAGATGGCAAAGAAATGCACAAACTTCATTAGCCGATCAACCGCCACATAAATGTAGTCTTTGCCCTGTACTGTGGGCAACCCTGTAATGAAGTCAATCGATATACTCTCCCATTTCCCCTCAGGGACAGGAAGAGGCTGTAGCAACCTGGCAGGGTGCGACTGCTCACCCTTGTTCCTCTGGCATGTGTCTCACTCTCTGACACAATGTTGCAGTTATGGTTATCGGGATAATATCGACAAGGGAAAAAATTGGGAAAAAATCATTAAATACAAAAATATTCATTTTTTTCAATTTTTTTAATATCTAAAGCAACTACAACATAAAATAAATACATTGACACATAAATATGATAAAAGGACTAACATATAAGATGTGTAATATAATTTGTAGTGCTACATCACACATAACAGTGAATCATGTCCTGAATAGTAAATCCTGACTCCTGAGTCCCAACTCAACCTCAAAATATTAACAAAAATATAATAATGTATCTCATATCATGAGTCATAATGTCATATGCAATGAAATGAACCAAATAACTAAAGTCTATTACTATTGATTTTCTCTGCCCCTCTTGCGAGAAAATGCAATAACTTTCCCTTTCCCTCTAGATGTAGATGCCGATGGAGTTGGCAGTGGACTCTGCTGTGCTCTAGAAGCTGAAGAACCAGGAGTAGGAGCTACAGGAGTTAGACCACGTTCTCTATTGGTGGTAGGGATAGCCCGGGTAGGTGGTGTCACCTCCTCCTCCTTCTCCCTCTCCCCCGCTATGCCTTCCACTACCTCCTGCTCTAACCAATCATTGGCAGACTCCATGAGAGGCCTCTCGGCCTCAACCCTCCATGTAGCAGTGGTGTCAATCCCATCCAATGAGATGGCTTCCATATCAGGTATCCTCTCAAGTTGCCTCACCCACAATTGAAGATTGTAGTAGACGTAGACCATGTCATTAAGTTGCTGGGACTCCAACCTGTACAAAGATCATGAAATAATAATTATAAAAAAATATTGTTTAATGAATTCAAAAAATTAATTGGAAATTTGCAATATTTTAAGTTTTAAGTTTAATCCGTTGCGCTTCTTGTTGTGTATTTTTTCAAATACACTCCAGTTGCGCTCGCATCTTGAGGAGCTACATGTTTGGTTGAGGATTCGAATGACAAGCTTTTGCAGATGGGGTACCCTGGCACCATACATTCTTCACCATGCATCTACAACAAAATTACAAATAAAATTTTAAATAAACATAAGAAAACAAATTAAATTTGAAAGTTGAAGCAAAGTATGAAGTTATGAACTTGAAGAGAATGAAATTTGAAACAAACTAAAAAATGCCTGGCATTTTAGTCGTCCTATCAATCACAACCATCTCAAAGCCAAATGTGCCACTTGCCATCTTGTATGTCTCAATTTCTTTGGAGATTTCTGTACGTTCTGCTGGAGATTGCACCATCCTCTAAACACAGGTTAAGAATCCATCCATGGTCTCAGCGTCAAATACGAACCCACATGGGTAAGAAAATGCAGGGTTCAGGTAGATCCCTGCAGCATGAATGGGACGATGGAGTGTGTTGTTCCATTGTTCATCAATCACTTCCCATAGGAGGTGTTGTTTCTGAAACCCCTCGTCTCCCTTGTCATCATACTAGGCCCGAATGGATTCTTTGGCCCTGCCCATGGCCTCATAGAAATAGCCCATTAGGCTTCTCACCATCAACTAATTGAAGAACCTTTACCAAAGGTTCAGTAACGGTGCACACCTCCTGCACTCCGGCCCAGAAGTCTTCCTAGTATGAAACTAATCTGCATATGGCCTCTTCCTCTGGTTTGTGGCTCATTGTCAAAGCACGCCACTCCTCTGAAAGAAACATTCTCTTCACATCCCACATAGAATTCAAGAGGGATTGAAGAGATGAAACTGGTGGCAAGCCGTGTAATGGCGGGACGCACCAACACTTTGTTGTTGGTGAATTTTCTCATCAAGCTAAGCACAGATGTATGATTATATATAAATTTCGTAATGCTTTTTGATGAGTCAACAATATCTTTGTCAAAGGAATTTTTTCCTGTTTTCCAACATCAAATCAATACAATGTGCAGTACAAGGTGTCCAAAATAAAGTAGCATGCCTCTCCATAAGCATCTTGTCAGTAGCAACATAGTTTGCAGCATTGTCTGTTATGACTTGGACAACATGTTCTGCACCTACCTCAAAAATAAACACATCCAACAAATCACATAAATTTCTTGCATCTTTGATATATGAAGATGCATCAACAGATTTCATAAACATTGTTCCCTTGGGACAACTAACCAAGAAGTTTATAAGAGTTCTCCCCTTTTGGTCGGTCCAACCATCTGACATCACAGTGCATCCTGTTTGTGCCCATGATGCCCTAAACTCCTCCAATCTTTTGGTGCAGTCAACCTTTTCATTTTGAAGAATCTGACTTTTAAAGTCATCATAAAAAAGGATTTTGTACCCTTGGCCAAAAGTTGCAATAGCATCAACAACAGGTTAGAAAAATGGATTATTCCTTGCAACGCTGAAAGGAATATCACTCCAAAGGAGAAATTTGGCCAACAACTTGTCAGCTTGTTCTTTCTCAGTTTTTTTAAGCATTGAAGTGATAGATGGTAGTGAACCAGGCGTGGTTCTAGGAACAAAATATGCTAAGGTAGCTACCGGGTTGGTTGTAGATATTGATGCTAAAGTAGAACTAGTGCCACTTCCTTGTTCCCATGAGCCTAACACCCTCTTTGCTAGTTGCTTCTTCATTTCTGCTTTGGCCTCTTTCTCGTGCTCTAATTCTTCCAATGATCTCATGGCTCTTTAGATGATTTTCTGATTTGTATTTGTGCAAGGCCCTACATCAAATCCAGGAATTTGTGCAAGGTGATACTTCAATCTATAAACCCCCCCGACATATGATGCCCATACAACTTACAACTCAAGTTTATTCTATCAAACCCTCCATCAGGTTCACCAAATTCCCACAAAGGGTCCAATTTCCTTGGTATGTTTGTAACTTGGTTGAACTCTTGACTCTTGAGTTTTAAATTTTAATGTAAGATGAAGTTTGAACTTTGAAGTTGAATGATGAACCTATTGCACAATAAGGCTTGCAAGTTACAAAAATTAAAAAAAATTACATACATAGTAACATGACAAAACACATTGAATTTTTGACAATTTAACATACAAAAACACCATCAAATCAACTCAAAAATATTTGATAAACAATGGGTTATCCAAACTCAGAAAAAAAAAAAAGTACCCATACCGGTTTGCCGGAGAAAATTGATCCTCTCCTCCTCAGCTCTCAATCCACCAGGGTTTTCGAGTCGTTTTTCTCCTCCTTAGCTCCCAATCGACCAAGGTTTTTCTCCTAGGTCACTCCCAATCCACGCCACTGCGGCTGTCTGTCCAAATGAATAAAAAGAATTTGTTTTTTTGTGTTATAAACCCGCTGTCCGCTGACTCCGTAATAACAACCGATCGAATCGCGATAAAAACAAAATAATCGTGAGTTTTTCAATTTATCGCGATTTTTTCCGAAAAAATCGTGAAAAAAAATCCGTGTAAAAATCGGGTGATATTATTGTGAATGTATAAAAATCACGATTTTCTGATATTATCGCGATTTTCGCAACACTGCCCTGACATGCCTTAGAACGTCATCCTTTAGGCCCCTCCATGCAAAATGCTTCTTGATGGCCCTATATGCCTTTGTGAACCCTTGGTGGCTGGCTAGTGGTGAGTCATGGGCAACTTGTAAAATCTTCTCCCTCAGTTGGGAGTTAGGCACCAAGTAAATCCGGTCTCTGTAGTAAATCACCTCGTTCATCACCCTGTATCAGTCATCTGCCACTGCCCCATCAAGGACCCCACATGCAAATCGGTTCTTCGAGTACTACACCAGTAACTGCGCCGTCCAATCCAGGGCCATGCTCATTAGAGAAAGGGCAGCCGGTCTCCTGGACAGCCCATCTGCCACCATGTTGTGCTTCCCTTTGACATACTTGATGTCAAAGTCGTATGCTTGGAGCTTGCTCACCCATTTCCGTTGTCTCTCTTGCAACTGCATCTGCTCTAAGAGAAACTTAAGGCTATTGTGGTCGGTCTTGACCCTGAATCAATTCCCCACCAAGTACTATCTAAACTTGGCTAGCGCATGCATGATGGCTAGCATCTCCTTGTCATAAATAGAGTACAACCTCTCATGGGGCAATAACTTCCGACTCTTGAAGGCTATGGGGTGCCCTCCCTGCATCAAAACTGTGCCTATACCCTCTCTGAATGCATCACACTCTAGCACAAAGAGCTGGGTGAGATCGGGAAGTGCTAATACAGGACAACTGCTCATGACCTGTTTGAGGCGATCAAAAGCCTCTTGTGATGTAGTTGTCCACTCAAAAGCTCCCTTGTTTATCAGATCAGTGAGGGGAGCTTCCAACTGAGAGAAGCCCTTTACGAACTTCCTGTAGTGAGTGTAGATGCCCGCAATTCCCCTCAACTTTGTCACATTCCGGGCCTCTGGCCAATCTTGGATGGCCTTGATCTTCTCCTCATGGATTCTCACTCCATCCTCCCCAATGATGTGCCCTAGGTAGAGCATCTTTGTCAAGTCGAACTCACACTTCGACAGTTTCGCTTAGAACTGCTACTCCTCCAGAATGCATAACGCTGTCTCTATGTGCTGCAAGTGCTCCTCCCATGTCCGACAGTAGATCAAGATGCCATCAAAGAACACCAACACAAACTTCCGCAGTTTCCCACGAAACACATGGTTCATGTAGGATTGGAAAGTGGCTGGTGTGTTGGTTAGGCCAAAAGGCATAACCAAGAACTCGAAGTGTCCATAGTGGCAACTGAAAGAAGTCTTAGGGACATCCTGGTCTCTCATCCGGATCTGGTGGCACCCTAAGCGCAAATCAATCTTGGTGAAGAATTTTTCCCCCCTTAGCTCGTCCATTAGCTCATCTATGCGTGGGATAGGGTAGCAGTTCTTCATGGTCTTCTTGTTAAGGGCCTTGTAGTCAATGCACATTCGTAGGGACCCATCCTTCTTCTTCACCAGAATAATTGATGAAGCAAAAGGACTAGAGCTAGGTCTGATGTGCCCAAGTGCTAGCAACTCATGAATAACCTTCTCTATCTCATCCTAGTATGCCTTGGGATGTCGGTAAGGGGTAGTAATCACGATATGCACCCCCGACTCCAACTCAATGGTATGCTCAAACCCCCAATCAGGTGGTTGACCCAACAGTATGTCTCCGAACACTATTGGATACCTGTCCAAAATGGTTTGTATATCTGGGTGCAATGGCTTCGGTTGATCTCCAACCTCTGAAATCCTCAACTCCACAACCCAATCAATGTCCACATGTCTCAAATCCGCCTCCATCTTGTGGGCCGAAACAGTTTGAGGAGGGTAGTGCATACCCCGTAGCAAAACTGGTTTGCCATTTGGCCCCACGAACTCCATCTCCAACTTCTTCCAATCAGTAGTGACTTTGCCAAGAGAGTAGAGCCACTGGACACCCAAAGCCACATTGGTGTTCGACACATCTACCACGAAGAAGTGATCTGTCACCGAGTAGTTCCCTATGGTCACTGTGAAAGCTGGAACATAGCGGGTGCACTGATGGTTCTATCACTTGGCACTAGAAGCGAAAAACCCTCAAACTCCTCGGTTGTGATACTTGTCCTTTGGACCATCAGTGCATCAATGAAGTTGTGGGTTGCGCTTGCATGGTGCCCCTGATCCTCATAGTCAAAACCTTGGGTACCCCACGTAGAGATGTTAGGATATTCCGACACATAGGAAATAGGTAAGTATAACTTGGTCTAGTATAGAGTTAGGTAAAGTGTGTTTCTTTACTATTTACTTTTGTAACTTACAATCCGACGGTCACGATATGTAGTGATCCGACGGTTCATTCTCTCCTCGGTATTACCGACACTTGATCCGTGACTTAACACCCGATTGGTCCATGAATTCTATTTAAAGCGCATGGAGGGTCATTTGTAGGTTAACCGTTCACGAGAGAAGCTTATGTAAATTTTCATTCTTTTATTAATAAATCTCCTGAGGTGGCTGCGTTGGCTCAGGCCGTGCACTGTTTCCCTCTATGAGGGTTTTAACCACGTCAATATACTGGTGTATTGATTTGTGATCTGTTTGTGAGCGGTGTCCTTTTGGTGTTCTGTCTGAGGAACTTACCCTGTAAATTCCTACAAAAAAGGACTCCTATCAGTATGACATAATTTCACACATGAAAATAATGAGCGTCCTACCAATGATGGCATCAAAGGGATCTCAATTCAGACATACATGACTACAACATGAGTATCCCATCAACAGGACGGCAAAGGGATCTCAATAACAACATGATAAGAAGTACATCTCATGGATGATTCTGCGTCACATCAAGCAAGAATCATGAAACATGTAAGAAAACAGGATCCCACATCAAAGATCAAACAGGGATTTGTGCAGCACAATGCATCTCATAGTAAAAATAAGTATGTGAACACATTGCATATACCTCACATCATGGGGCCATTTGAAGAAAAGGATGTCAAACTGCTGAAGCTGGTCATACCATCAATCTCGCGGCATTGAATCTCATGGAATGATTGCTCGCACGTTGAATGTTAACACCTGCGCTCCACTTTGGAAAGTGGCTGAAAAATCAACTGATCAAACATAAAATATGATTGCACCATCAGATTTGTGGCATCGAATAGTGTAAAATCGACTATCAAATTTCTGAATTTTGACAAAGTGAGAATTTGGGGCTTAAGGAATCTTTTAGATTCCCCTTAGATTCCTCAAATATTCCCTCCTCCAAGTCATCTAAATATTTACTGCTCAGATCAAAATTTTGACTACACCATTAGGTTTGTGTTGCTGAGAAGTGTAAGATCGACATAAAATTTGTCCAATTTGGACACTGGCAAAATTTTGCCCTCCTAGAAATTTGGCCCAGTCATGGTTCTGCCTGCCTCTTTTCTGGGCTTATGGTTCCACCTACACATTAATAAAAAAATAATATGTCTCGAAAAGTGCACTCTCCTCTACTTGGGCGCACTAACAAAATGAATGTTTTATAATCAATTTCGGGTAGATGTCCCAAGAGGAGTCGTTGGTGTGCTTGCTAAGAGAGGAAATTTGTTAAGGGGAGGTTGGGGGATCAAATCCTACCTCCCCACAGAATCTGCATATATAATTATTTAAAAAAAAATGCAGTTTTAAATTTAAACAGAGTTTTCTTTTTGGGCGCGTTTGGAACTGTGCGACATTAATGCATGACCCATTAAATAGTGAAATTTTGGGTTAGCTTGTACTAAATGGGTGTAGTTTGTTTGGTGTGAGGTTTATGTTTGGGTTGGTGTGCTACCACATGGGGCTGACTGCACTACTCCAAGTTGTACAACCGTTAACATATGCATTGCACAATTCATTCAACCATACATAATAATCGTTGAAAGTTTTATAACCATTTTCCATATTTAATATGATTTTGTTTTTTATGGACTCTTTTGGTTTTTGTTTTTATATAGTCATATTAATAACTATATATTAAATGATTTTAATTATATGGTCATTAATAACCATTTCCCATATTTTAAAATGACTTTTGTCTGTTTTATGATATTTTAATTTTTTTTTTGTCTTTTATGTAGGGTTGGGAGATCAATGCTAGCACACCATGTGTCGATAGTTTAGTGGTTATTCAGTTGCCACATAAAATTAGTGGGTCCCACCTGCTAGCTGGGATGCCATGTGGCATACTGTGGGCCTCATTTTTTTCCCTCGTCATGTCAATCTTTGAAGAGCTATATCTTTCGCATATGAGTTCGGTTTGACAAACCATCATACCACCACGATCACGACGGTGAGATCTTCAACATGAACCTAGTTTGAGAATAATCCAAACACTTTGATTTTTGACCCTTCCTGAGTCCTCTTAGACTTTTGCATGTGTTTGGAGCCACCTGGAAGTTGAGCACTAAGTAGAGTGCACATTTAGAGAAAGTGAGATGGCAAATTTGCAATTATTTTCAATCATAAGGGGAGAACAATGAAAAACTTGTTCTATCTTTTTATAGGGGAGGACCTAACCCTTTTCTATTAATGTCAAAGGGAGAGAGTGTGTAAACATTGCAAATATTGTAGATGGAGAGTTCTCAATCATCAACCACATAGGAGAGAGTGTTGTCTAGTGGTGGTGTTTGCATTAATGACTAGCAATATATGGTGGTGTTTCCATCAATGGTAAATGGGGATATTATTGAGTATTTGTTGTCATTAATCAAAGTATAAATCGTTGATGTAAAGTATCAAGTTCAGTGGTAATTCAATAATTGTGTTAACGTTGAAGTGTCCATGTGTGTTGCTACCTATATTAAGGAATGTAGTATCTTTGAAGGCATTTATTCTTTAGTTTCCTAGATCCATTAAGGAAACAAAGTTCTTATATGGATAATTCGCTCTAAGAACATTCCAAAGATATATGACACTTGATCTAAGTCCTATAGAATAAGGAGAAAATTAGTTTTTAAGTGTAACAATACAAGTGTTAAGATTTGAATGATTTCACTAAATAATGTAGAGTATATGTGGCCTCTGGATCCGTTATCATACCACCTGGTTTAAAATTATTGTTAACAATATTAGCATAAACAACCTAATTCAAGAAACCATAGATTAAGCATAGTGTGCTCATGAATTAAGTGGCCATGTAGATGGTATAGGTGTTTTTTGCTAAATCAACAACCAAAATCCATCTTAATGAGCAATATCGACAACCCTGATTCACATCAAGTGTGAAACATGCACAAAAGTTACAGTTTGACCTTTTGTGCGATAAATCAAATGATGCAGTTTGATTTGATATGATGGTCCATAATTGATACTAGATGCCAATATGCACAAAAGTTAATGTGTAGTCCAATATATGATATGATCAAATGATTTCAAATGAATTAATCTGATGCTCCAAATTGTTGGGTGTGTGTGTTGGACCCTATATTAGGTGGGAAGACCTACCTATGGTTTTGTGCATGGTTTTTCCACATGGTTTTCTTCCCATGGTATTTTGTAGATTCGGTCAAGAGAACTATGTTTATGTTGTAATATAGGGTTAATGGTTTGGATTTTATGAATGCTTCAACATGTATATATATGTATTGTAACATTGAAAGGAACATAATGAAAATTCAATCTGGTAGTTGTGGTTTTTGGATCTAGGGGAAAATCTTTGTTTATTGTATTATATTTTGTTCATTGTTTATTTTCTGTTTTGAGAATTTGTCTGCAGGTAATTTCTCTATAGGATTAAAACCTACATAGATTAGATATCATATGACAACAACCGTGAAGATTAATGCACAACCCAATGTGTGATATGATATGATAGCTACAGATAACTTGATCTAATGGGTTAATTTCACTCAGAGTTCTACATGTGAGGTCTTTACCGCTTGAAACTCACTCAATGTTGTATTCCGATACTGATAAGCTAACACACATGGAACCGATTAGTAGTCATGTGGCTTAAGTGATGATGTGATAGCCTCAAGTGATCACACATGGTAGGTGGATTTATCATTTTTGATGGCCAAGTGGTCCTTGATATGTTGACACATGATAGCAATGTGGCGGTTGTTAGGATATTCCGACACGTAGGAATAGTTAAGTATAACTTGGTCTAGTATAGAGTTAAGTAAAGTGTGTTTCTTTAACATGTACATTTGTAACTTACAATCCGACGATCATGATATGTAGTGATTCGACGGTTCATTC
>APFE030201849.1:191841-207207 GCA_000404065.3 Pinus taeda
TTGATCTTGAACGTAGTAAAGAAGCCATAATATTCTAGGGTTTCCTAACTTAGACAAGTAGCAGAAGAAGGATGAAGTGCTAAGGAGCCAAGTGCCGAAAGACAGAGTTCCATGTGCCGCAAGTTGTAGTGGAGAAAGAGAAAGGATTTGACCTATGCTTGGAGGATGTCCTAGTCAAGGGTCTAGGGTTTGGCAGTTGTTCAAATAATAAGCTTCAATAAGAGAAAACTTACAAAGGGTTTTCCTCTCAAGAGTGGAGAGGTTTTGTCCCTGGCAGAAAGCCAAATTTTGTGTTCTTGTTATTTTGTTTTGGTAGCAGTTTGATGAAGTACACACATATGCACTAATAAGAAAAAGAAGAAGCATAAGCTAACAAGAAAAATAAAAAGACTCCACAAATTGTTATCAAGCAACGAAGAATCATCACAACACTACTTTGCCCTAGATTCTTCAACGTGGAACATGTTAAGGGCTCAATCACCAAACCTCCAAAAGAAGATGGTTAAGCAATTGCACGATATATGAAAGGGGAAGTAAAGGCTGAAAGGATTCTCATAGAATCCATCAAGGATCCCCTCATTCCCTATGTATCTAAACTTGAAACTTCAAAAGAAATATATGACAAACTCGTAGAGTTGTTTTCCTTAAGCATCGCAGGTGAAGTAATCTCGTTAAGACAAAACTCTACAAGCTAAGGATATCAAAAGAAGGAGGAATAACCTCATACTTTATGAGGCTATCTGAAATGAGACCAACTTCAAGATCTAGGAGAAATAATGTCTGACAAGGAGATGACTACTGCTGTACTAAATGCACTACCAAAGGAATGGGGTACCTTTACATGAAGCATTTATGGGAAAAAGTAGGCTACTCCATTCAAGGATCTATGGTCACTATGCAAGATTGAAGAAACCAGGCTGAAGGCAAAAACTGGTGTAGGATCAAATGGGCAAGATCAAGCATATGCTACAATGAGAAAAATAAAAGGAAAATTTGGAAAATTTGGTCCTTAGAAAAAGAAGAAGAATATGGCTAAAGTTCAATGCTATGGATGTCAAGAATATGGGCATTATAAGAGAGATTGTCCTAAGCTCAAGAAGGACAATAACAAAAGGGGAAGAGAAGAAGCCCGTATCATCGAAGAAGCGGAGGATGCTAAAAATAAGAAATCCAAGAAAGAGGAAGTAAAAGATCTCTATTATGATTGAGATAGTCTTCCTCACCTAGTTCTTTCCAAGTTTATAGTTTTCAAGTTTTCTGTTGTAATAAATGGCTAGCATGAGTCACTAAGGAGCATGATAGGATGCATCATGGCATCATAGAAGCATTGAAAGCAATAGCTTGTGACATCATCATAGAGAAGCATGAAAGAGAGCTAAAACAAAAGTCTATGGCAGTCATCGATAAAAGGATATAGCTCTTGGTAACCTCATTAGAAGCATAAGTAGTACTTATGAGAAGAAGAAAAAGTCATCTAGTACAAAGATCATCATACATTAGTCAAAAGGAAACATTTGCTAGATGAGGATCCTCAAGATTCTCTGTTGGAATCTTCATTGGAAGGCTCACCGATTAAAAGGAAGCAAGCGTTTCATCAACAATTCCAACTTGTAGGAATTCATGGGATGATGGTATAATGTCAAAAGAAGTGAAGCATATCAAGGGATTGAAGATCTTTCAATCAAGGAAGATGCTAAAGGAAATTTAGATGACCTAAAGGAAGAAATGAGGTATGTATATATATATATATTAAGTCATGTCATATGGTTGCAGAAATTATGAGTGATCAAAAGAAAGGATCTACTTCGAGAGCATGATCAAAAGAAAGGATCTCCTCCTTTGGAAGGATGCAGGAAGGCATGGGTCATGCATTGACTAGATGAAATCAACATAATATGTCCTCATATGAAATATGAGTTAGTTGACAAAATTGGAGGAACTCTGATTGGAAGTTCCTGAAAGGAAATTTGTGAAGAAAGAAAGGAAGAGATCATGAAAAATGAAACTATGGAGAAGGCAATCAACGTCCAAGGAATGAAATATTTGACTATGATATCTCCATGAAAGCAATGAAGACCCTAACGAAGTTTGAAAAAGAAAGAGACCCTTGACAATGTATATCTTTTGGAGATGTGTCAATATGTATGCAAGATGTTGATGCAAATAGGAAGATGTCATGATGAAAGATCATCGCGAAAGGTAATTTTAATTTAATGCTCATTTTCTATTTTTGAACAATATTTGGATGAGCTTATGCAAGGCTGCCAAGGCAAGAGATGTGGAAGTCTCCTACAACTTATGCTCATGTGGCAGGATGAAAGGTCCTTAAGGAAACATGACATGAAGATGGTAGCAAGACATGAAGGAAGGCCGGATATGGACTAATAGATCACTTTCCAATGAAATGAATGATGACATGACTCATGGATGAAAGTGATGGATGGTCTTGGAGCACATATACTCGATAAGAACACACACACACACACACACACACATATATATATATATATATATATATATTATTAAATAACTGAATGATGATGCCCTTTGCCTAATTAATTAATAATTACAGACTTGATTAATTTTTATATAACATTGCCTTCCTCTTGAAAAGATGCTTTGTTCTCAAAGCATAAATAGCGACGATCGTTGTTGACAAAACACTTTTGTCTCCCAATAAGCTTCTTTTCGTAAGTCCTTTCACTTGATCAAGTATTCTTTGATTACTCGTGATTGGAACTTTTTTTCCCTGATGGAGATAATACCTTCTGGTTCTAGAATGACCCTTCCTTTGTCATCTAAAGTCGGAAGTGTTGTTTGTGTTGATTGATGTTCGCCGAGTGCCTTTTTAAGGCAGGATACATGGAAAACGTTGTGAACACGACTTTTATCAGGAAGGCTTAAACTGTATGCTACTTGGCTGATATTTTTGTTGATTTGGTACGGTGCATAAAACCATGGTGCCAATTTGTTTTTTCCCTTCTGTTTTAAGGACAACTGCTTGCAAGGTTGAAGTTTAACAAATACCCATTCTCCAAGTTCAAATTCTCTCTTTGTTCTATTTTGGTTAGCGTGTTGCTTCATATGATTTCTTGCATTATTTAGATTTTCTTTTAGAGTTTTGACGACTTTTTGGGTTTCTTCTAACTTGTCTTTAACATCTGGAAGTTTCGTCTCGATGATAGCAAAGTCCTTCCATTTCGGAGGTTCGTAACCGTATAGAGCTTGAAATGGAGTCATTTTTGTTGACGTGTGGCAAGTAGAATTGTATCACCATTAAGTGAGATGTTACCACTGAGCTCACTTATTTTGTTTGTCTGTGGCATAACAACTTAGGCAGGTTTCTAAACATTTATTGACAACCTCTGTTTGGCCATCTGTTTGAGGATGGTAGGATGAACTCATGTTGAGGTAGGTTCCTATATGTTTGAAAAATTCCTTCCAAAAATTACCCTTGAATTTGGCATCTCAATCGCTGCAATGACCTTGAGAAATCCATGTAATTTGTAAACATTTTTGCAAAATATCTCAGCGATTTGTTTTGCTGAATCTTATTTCCTCATTCCAATAAAGTGAGCATACTTGGTGAGTTTGTCGACTACTACAAGAATTTTATCCTTACCATCAAATACAGGGAAACCTTTAGTGAGATGTAACCACTGAGCCCACTTATTTTGTTTGTCTGTGGCATAACAACGTAGGTAGGTTTCTAAACATTTATTGACAACCTCTGTTTCGCCATCTGTTTGAGGATGGTAGGATGAACTCATGTTGAAGTAGGTTCCTATATGTTTGAAAAATACCTTACAAAAATTACCCTTGAATTTGGCATCTCAATCGCTCACAACGACCTTGGGAAATCCATGTAATTTGTAAACATTTTTGCAAAATATCTCAGCGATTTGTTTTGCTGAGTCTGATTTCCTCATTCCAATAAAGTGAGCATACTTGGTGAGTCGGTCAACTACTACAAGAATTATATCCTTACCATCAGACACATGTAAACCTTCGATAAATTCCATTAATATTTCCTCCCGTTTCTGATTCGGGATATTTAAAGGATGAAGTAATCCAGGTGTCATAATATTTTTATTTTTATTCCTCTGGCATTTATCGCATTTGGCTACATACTTTTGAATATCATTATTCATTCCCTTCCAAAAAATGACTGGTGTGCATTATAGTCGGTTTTAAAGAATCCTACATGTCCGATTGACAGTGAATCATGTCTCTTTGAGAATCTTGGCTTTAAATTTGGAATTTAAACTTAGATAAATTCTTCCCTTGTACCATAGAATATCGTTTTTCCATTCAAATTGAAGGTTATTGATTATAGCACTTGTTTTCGGATCTTTTTCATATTCACTTTGAATCTCATTCAGCCATTTGGGAACAACTGAAACTGCGAGTAATGATGGATCTTCGTCTTTCTTGGATAGAGCATCATCTGTTAAAATTCCTACACTCAAGGAACCCCTACTGCAACAAAACTGGATTTACTTCTCCTACTTGATTTTAATATATATTATCAAGTTATTTTCTAAATAATACTGAAGTAAATTACTTCTATAGCCTACACCAATTTAATTTGATTACATGAAACGAGAAACTGAGAAATGAACAAGATACATAGGACACTGCTATTTTTGGACAAAATAGTCCCCGGAAAAAACTCAATGTGGGGAAACCGGTGCAGCAGATTTGAGGGTTTTATATTATTAAGTAGAAGTTTTGAATACAATGCTGGATGTCCTCCTGACAATCCAGTTATAGAGAAAAATATAATGGCGGAAAACTGAGTGAGATTACCTCACTTTACCTGGTAGTTTCTGGCTGATACGACAACAGAACTAGCTAACCCCGACTATCTCTGCGCTGGCCCTGCATAGGCCCCGCGTTAGCCTTACAGGCTCTGCGTCAGCCTTGCGCTGTCTCTTTTGCCTCCTGGAGCTTCTGCGTCAACCTTCCCTGGCTGTTTTGGCAACAGTTTCGGATTTCTGCGTGAGGGCGGCCTCACTTCAGCACTGGCCCTTCGGTCTTTGCGTCAAGACTGTGTGGGCCTAGACTGGCCCAACGCCAGTCCCTCTAGATGTTGCGCTGCCTCCACTAGTGGCTCTCCGCCTCTCTGCCTAGTATTCCTGAACTGTCCCTGGCCCTCTGCTGTAGAATGATCACTTAGTTTGAATTTCTTAACTTCCTAGCCCCATAAATCGAACTCTAGATCAATTCGTTCTCTCCGTGTGTATTTCCAAATGAACCCCCAACGTCCTTCGTATACTTTTCTCGTTGAGACTTCAATGACTGAGATTAAATCTCTAATCAACGGCTAAGATTAAAACTTGACTTGATCCACTTTCTAGAACATTCTCACTCACATTTTGATTAATACCTATTAATACTTTAATTTTCCTATGTTTAGACTTAGGAACACCATTAAAAATATTAATTATTTTAATAAAATACAATCCGGGTGGAATTTCACCAAACATTTTCTGGGTTCTCTACAATTCATGTGCCTTAGCCTCTCCACTAATTTTCATGGCTAGAGCACATCCGATGCTACCAAAAACTAACACTCCCTCTTAGCAAGGAATGTGTTGTAGCAACACTGTCCAACTGCATGCTGCTTTGTCTCTGAAGCATCTCCTTTTTGCATTGTTGTTGCCATCAACATTGTGCTACTGCTGCTACTGTACTGTTGCCCATGACATTACCACTGCCACTGTTGCATATGTACTACAACTCCCTCTCAAACGCTGCATCTGTTATGTTGCTAGCACTGCCATTGCTAACACTGCATTTGTACTGCAACTCAATTGCTGAGAGAAGCAACTGAAAAAACACCCAAAATTATTGAACTAATTGTGTTCAACATAATACCATGTGAATGTTGGAATTTGAATGCTACTAGTCTCTGACCCTCTGAATCTTTTGTGCTGCTGCTGACTTTTGCACTGCTTCCAACCTTGCTTTGCGCTAACTAGTCTCTGGTCTCAGGCTACCGCATCTGTCTATCCAGTCAAACCACTGCATTATCTGACACTAAGTCCATCTTGCTATTGTTGAATCTCGGGCTCCCGTAGCAAGGAATTGATCCAAGAGTTGGGTTCCTCAAGGGTCCTACCCACATGTAGTCCTCCCAACTACTGTTCTATATCGCCCCATTTCCCTCCTGGAGATGCGTGGGCACTCATGGCAAGCTCATCTTCGTCAATGTTTGCTGGAGAAGCCTTAGGATCATGTTTTTCATCCTTATCCTTTTGCTTCAAAGGACACTGGGATGCAAAGTGGCCCATGTCGCCACATCTGAAACTTTTCACCTTCGATATGTCCTTTCGCTTCTGCTTCTGTTGCCCCTTTGATGCTAGAGTTACGTTCTTCTCCTCCTCCTTGGTCTTCGTGCCACTCCCACTGCTGCGATTCTAGAGCTGTGTTCTCGTCCTCCACCTTGGTCTTCGTGCCACTCCCACTGCTTCCATTGAGGTTGAGCTTAACCAGATAGCTCCTTAATTCTTCCTGTTGAAGGGCTGCCCACATGTCCTCTCATGAAGGTAGTCTTTCCCTGCCCAATATACTTTGGACGAAGACTTGCCATTCATCCGAGACTCCATTCAGGGCCGTCCTTACCATCGTGGTGGATTGAGGAGTAGATCCCACTGCAGCAAGCTGGTCTTTGGTGTCTCCAGGACGTTGAAGATAGGAGTTAACCCCTTCTCCCTTCTGCATTAGTGTCCATTGCAACTTTTGTTCTAAGTACATCTTTCACTGTTCGAAAGAACCTTTATACAATGAAGACAAAGCTTCCCACATTTCTCGGGCTGTATTTTTGCCTTGCAAGTGTGAGACCACATGATCTCGAACTCCGTCGAGTATGAATCTCTTCGCCTTTCCCTGCTCAGCCTTGTACTTCTTCTTCTGATCATTGTTCGCAGGAACAACCACAACGCTCTTGACATAGGCTTCGAGATCGTACTCCTTCGGAACAGCTAAGATTTTGGTCTTCCATATGACATAGTTGGAAGCTCCTTCCAACCTGTCTTGATCTCTGAGCCCATATGATGCCATCTCACCCAAACTGTCGAATTGACTCCTCTAGTCACTGCGCAGCTGGTCTGTTGCCTGACAAGTGAAAAATTCGAACTTTTGGCGAGAAAAGTCCTCTGAGGAGAAAATTACCCTTCTATGTGTCTTCGATCTTTTCTGACGGATTTCTCCCCAGGCAGAAACTGTGCTCTTCAAGCATTGGGCTAAGGCTCTGCGTCACTCCCTCTGCCTCTGTAAGCTTACAAACCGGAAATCGTACCTCTGTTGACTCTCTTAGAGAGAGATTTCCATGGAATCTCTGCTTTCCCGGCAAGGACTGCGCAATCCCTTCAAGCGGATTTGAATTGCTACCGAATTCAGCTATTGGCCTCTCTGCTCAGTGCTAGATCTGCTCTTCCTGTTTCAAAATCAATGCTTTGATACCATGTGAAAAGTCCTATCCTCAAGGAACCCCTATTGCAACAAAACTGAATTTTAATATACATTATCAAGTTATTTTCTGAATAATACTAAAGTAAATTACTTCTGCAGCCTACACCAATTTAATTTGATTACATAAAACAAGAAACTGAGCAAAGAGCAAGATACATAGGACATCGTTATTTTTGGACAAAATAGTCCCCGAAAAAGCCCAATGCGGGAAAACTGGTGCAACATCTCTGAGGGTTTTATATTTTTAAGCAGTAGTTCTGAATACAATGCTGGATGCGCTCCTGACAATCCAGTTACAGAGAAAAATATAATGGTAGAAAACTGAGTGAGATTACCTCACTTTACTAGGCAGTTTCTGGCTGATCCAACTACAAAACTGGCTAATCTCAACTATCTCTGCGTTGGCCCTACGTCAACCTTACAGGCTCTGCGTCAGCTCTGCACTGTCTCTTTTGCCTCCTAGAGCTTATGCGTCAACCTTCCCTGGCTGTTCCGGCAACTTCCAGCGATTTTAGATTTCTGCATGAGGGCAACCTCACTTCTGCGCTAGCCCTTCTGGCTCTGCGTCAAGACTGCATGGCCCAGATTGGCCCAGTGTCAGTCCCTCTAGATGCTGCGCTGCCTCCACTAGTGGCTCTCCGCCTCTCTACCTAGTATTCCCGAACTATCCCTGTCCCTCTGCTGCAAAATGATCACTTAATTCAAATTTCCTAGCTTCCTAGCCCCAAAAATCAAACTTTAGATCAATTCGTTCTCTCCGTGTGTAATTCCAAATGAACCCCAAGTGTCTTTCTTATACTTTTCTCGTTGAGACTTCAATGGTCGAGATGAAGTCTTTAATCAACAACTAAGATTAAAACTTGACTTGATCTGCTTTCTAGAATATTCTCACCCATAGTTTGATTAATACCTATTAATACTTTAGTTTTCGTAAGTTTAGACTTAGGAACCCCATTAAAATATTAATTATGTTAATAAAATACAATCTGAGTGGAATTTCACCAAATGGTTTCTGGGTTCTTTAGAACTCATGTGCCTTAGCCTGTCCGCCAATTTCAATGGCTAGAGCACATTCGATGCTACCAAAAACTAACATCAGCTAGTACACTATCTTTCCCTTTCTTATGTAATATATCCATGTCGAAGGCAACAATTTTTTCAATCCATTTTTGTTGTTCTGTAGATAGTGTTTTCTGTTGGAGGAGACACTGAAGACTATTATGACGCTTGTATAATAGTAAGCATTTCCTTGTTGTATGTAGACTTGAGGCGTTCTTGCCTATTGAGCTTCCTACTTTCAAACGCGATTGGGTGATCATCTTGCATTAGTACTGCTCCTATGCCAAACCCTGAAGCATCACGCTCAATTACAATTGGTTTTGAGAAGTTTGGAGTTGCCGATACAGGGGCATTAGACATAACTTCCTTCAAGTCTTCAAAACAATTTTCTGCTTCATCATTCCATCAAAATGAGTTCTTCTTTAGAAGGTTCGTTAGGGGTGCGGTTATATGGGCATAATTTTTAATAAATCTTCGATATTACCTTGTCAATCCTAGGAATCATCTTAGCTTGTAAATATTAACTGGTTTGGTTCATTCCTTTATAGCTTTGATCTTATTAGGATCTACTTTTACTCCTTCCTTGGATATTGTATGTCCGAGATACTCTACTTCTTCTTTCCCGAAAGTGCATTTGGACTTCTTGGCATAGCATTGATGCTCTTCTAATACAGTAAGAACTTGCTCCAAATGTTGTAGGTTCTCCTTCCATGTTTTACTATAAATTAGAATGTCATCTAAGAACACTAACACAAACTTCCTTAGATATGGACAGAATAGCTCGTTCATAGTAGCTTGGAATGTTGTTGGTGCATTAGTGAAACCAAAAGGCATTACTTTAAACTTGTAATGACCTTCATGTGTTCAAAACACAGTTTTCGCTATGTCTTCTAACCTTATTTTGATTTGTTAATACCCTCACATTAAGTCCAATTTTCAGAAGTATTTAGCTCCATGTAGTTCATCCAACATTTCATCGATAAAAGGGATTGGAAACTTGTTTTTAATTGTTGTTTTGTTTAATCCTTGATAATCGATGCATAATCTGAACGAACCATCTTTCTTTTGAACTAATACAACTTGAGCAACATACAAACTTCTACTTTTTGTGATAATGCCACATTTTAAAAGATGCTGGACTAATCTTTCAATTTCGGTTTTTTGATGATGTGGATATTGCTACAGTTTGATGTTGATGGGATTTGATCTTGATTTGACTTCGATTGTATGCTCGATTTTTCTTTTAGGAGGCAACTTCATTGGAAGGTCTTGGAACACCTTTTCGTGCTTTTGAATTAGTTCTTGAACTTCAGGTGACTCTTTGTTAATCATAATTGAAGTTAGCATTTCTAATTAATGACACTGCACTAAATATGCTAGTGCTCCCTTCCAGATCATTTTTATCATCTAAGATGATGATAAAATTTGATTCTCAGGGGGCTTGAAGCCATATAACTTGTATTTTTGCCCTTGCCATTTAAATTTTATAAATTGCTTTTGATGGTTGGCAGAGTAAGTGACTAGGGTTTGAAGCCATTGGATACCTAGGACCACATCCACTCCTATTGGCACAGTGTGGAACGAAGATTCTAGATTATAGTCTTGAATTTGTAATTTGACTAATGACATTTCCCTACTTTTTCAATTTTCTTACCATCAACTAGCATAACCTTCATATTGGGCATGTCAAACGTGAAAATGTTGAGTCTTTTCGCCAAAGTTGAGTCCAAAAAGTTTTGGGTGCTTCCAGTATCGATCAAAACCATTATGTAGCTCTTTTTGATGTGTCCTTTTAACTTTAATGTCTAGGGCTGAGACATACTTGTCATGGCCGATAATGACACTTGCAGAATTGTCTCATTATTTGGTTCTGGAGAAAATTCTGGAGAATCTTCGATGTCTTCTATGTTTTATTCTTCATTGTGTGAATTATTAGTTGCTTCACATTTATACAAGTTCTTGGTTTCTTTTCCTTTAGCACATCTATGTTTAGGGTCCCATTTTTTGCCACAACGTTTGCACTTGCCCTCTTTCATTCTTTGCATTTCTAGGTTAGTTTTTTTCTCCTACATGAAGACGTGGTGGAACATATTTTGTGTCATCCGTGTTCCAGATTGGGGAAATCTTCGTCTCGAATATACTCTTTCAACTTTTGGCCATTGTATCTTTTCATGCTTATTTTCAGTAGCTTTTGCCTTTTGTCTTGCAATTTCTACAGAAGTGATGTCATGAAGCTCATGCTCAGCCTAGAGATGGGGTTTAAGTCCCATGGTGTATGATTGAATGAGACGAATTTCTGATAACCCAGGTACTCGTATTAGGTAAAGTTTGCCATTCTCGAGTGCATTCTTTCACATCTCCTTTTTTGTTGCAGTCTGGTGAGTGCTGAGAAGAACTCTTCTTCCTTCACACAGTGGAACATTTTAAAGAATGCATTTTTGAATTTCCTCCAACTGATAGCAAGTGTCGTCTTTTTCTAGCGCATATACCAATTATATGCTTCGCCTTCCCTTTGCATGGATGCATGCCTAACCTTTTCGTCATCATTATCAATACCGTAAATCTTGAAATATTGTTCTGCTTTATTGAACCATGCAACACTGCACTTCTCGTTACAATCAAATTTGGAGAGCTCAATCTTTGCTCTTCGTTGATATGTAGCCACTGGTGGAGTGAAGAAGGGGTATTGATTCACGAGCTACATATTTGAGTATTGATTCTAGAGCTGAATATTTCGAAAATTCGTGTTACTATTTTGTTGATGGGGCATAGATGATGATTTTGGAGACTTAGGTTTCTCATGTGAGTGTGACGAGTTTGATGTATCTGGAGAATTAGATACTGAGTAGCTTCATTATTTTGGGGTATTTGATTGGGTGTAATCTTCAATTTGTCACAAATACAGGTCAACATCACCATTGCTTGATCATGATTTCGATTCACCATATCTGAAAGGAGTGCATGATCCTTTTTAATTTCGTTATGGTTCTGCTCGAGCTGACTCTCTATTCTCTTTGATGTATCTTGGAGTGCCTCGATTTGTTTGCCATGTCTGGTCTGTGAAAATTCCTTGAACTCCGGAATTCCTACTGCAACACTGATGATATTTCGCCTACTTGTTAGATTTACATGAACAAGTTATTTGTAGTTTCTTACGACAAATATCGAAATTACATACACTGTTGCCTACACCATTTAAATAATATGCCGAAACAAGAAACTGAACAATAGAGAAAGATACAACACAAATGACAGTTGTTTTTGGACAAACGTCCCCGGAAAAACCCAATGCAGGAAAACCGGTGCAACAAATTTGAGGGTTTTTATTATTAAGCTGAAGTATTTTTGAATACAACTACTGGATGCCTTCCCAACAATCTAGTTACAAAGGATATCACTTGGTAGAAGAAATTAGTGAGATTACCTCACTCTACATTGCAAGTCCCGGTTGATCTGGTAGCTGAACCATCGAGTTCTCCAGCTACTTTTGCGCTGTCCTTGTTGGGCCTGCGTCAGCCTCTAAGGCCCTGCGTCACCTCTGTTGGAGATCGGTGTGCTTCTCAGGAGCTGATTCCACCCCTCTCGGCTCAGAATCGTCAGACTCCCAGCAAATCTTAGACTTCTGTGTGGAGGCTCTGCGTTGCTCTGCATGGGGCTTGTGTGAGCTCTTCCTAGCTCTGTGTCACCCTCTTTACCCTCTGTGCTGCCTCCTCTGTGTGTCTATCTGCCTCTTTGCTGAGTATTCTTTGCTCCGGAGAAGATCCTCTAGCCAAAACTCCCTCTGCCCCTCATTGCGTGATCACTACAAATCACTACGTTGCCTCCAGCTTTAGCAAGTCGATCTGACTGATCAACTCTTTGTGTGTTTTCCAAATGACCCTCAAGCCTCCTTAAATAATCTCCTCGTTGACATTCAACGACCTAGCGTAGAAGCTAAACAATGGCTAAGGTCATTTCTGCTTGATTCTCGTCTTCTAGAAGTTACACCCACAGTTAGATTAATACCCATTAATTATTTTAATTTCCTAAGTTTAGACTTAGGGACCCATTAAAAATAATTGATTATTTTAATAAAATTGTCTCCGGGTAGAATTTCCCAAAATGCTTTCTGGGTTCTTTGGAATACATGTGCCCAAGTCTCCTTGCAAAGTTTGGGACTTAGAGCACATCCCATGCTACCAGAAATCAACACTCTCTCTTAGCGAGGAATGAAATCAACACTCCCTCTTAGCGAGGAATGTGCTCTAGCAATGCAACCCGTTGAAGCATCACCCTGTTCTGTAACATCTCCCTCTGCGCTTGTTGATGTTTGACATCATGCCCAACAACTACTATGCAAATGTTGCATCTGTACTACTGCTGACCTTGCCACTATCAACATTACATCTGTACTGCAACTCCCTTTGAATTTCTGCATCTGTGCTGCTGTTGGCACTGCCACTGCCAGCTGCCCCTACATTGCAGACTGCTGTTGCTACTGCATCAACAAGAGAAAACATCCCAAATTACTGAACAAGTGTTCAGCATAGATGCATCTTGATGCTGAAGATCTGACTGTTGCTAGTCCCATGCTATCCCTCTGAAGCCACCGCGTTGCTGTTGCTACTTCACTGTGCCTCCCTGCACTGCTGCAACTCTGCACTACGTTGCTCAGACTTGGCGTTCTAGCCACTGCATCTATCACTTCAACCTCTTCTGCATCATCTCACACTTAGTTCATCTTGCTACTAATCCTAGAGGTGGGCTCCTCAAGGATCTTGCCCATTTGTAGCTCTTTCGAACTACAACTCCAAATCAGCCCACCTCCCTCTTGGAGGTATGTCGGTTGTCATGGCGAACTCCTCCTCGATCTTCGCGGGTGCAGCCCTCAGATCGTGCTTCTTATCTTTGTCCTCCTTTTTGAGAGGACACTATGTTGCGTAGTGACCCATTTCACACACCTGAAGTAGTTGATCTTCGAGACTTCCTTCTTATGCCTCTGCTGCTCCTGCTGCCCCTTCGATGCAAAGGTTGCATTCCAATCCTCCTCGGGCTTCGACCCACTGTTGCTTCTTTTGTCAAGTTTACACTTGACCAAGTCTCTCCTCAACTCCTCTTGCTTGAGAGTTGCCCACATCTCATCTCAATTCGACAAAGTCTCCCTGCCTAGGATACTTTTGGACAAAGACATGCCATTCATCTGAGACAAAATTGAGGGCCAGTCTAACCAACTTGGACCCTTGAGATGTAGACCCCTTTGATGCAAGCTCTGCATTCTTATCCTCCTCGTGCTTTGACCCACTGCTACTTCTTTTGTCAAGTTTACACTTGACCAAGTCTCTCCTCAACTCCTCTTGCTTGAGAGCTGCCCACATCTGATCCTAATTCAACAAAATCTCCCTGCATAGGATACTCTGGACAAAGACTTGCCACTCATCTGAGACAGAATTGAGGGCCAGTCTAATCAACTCGGACCCTTGACGTATAGACCCTACAACTGCTAACTCGTCCCGGTTCTCCTGAAGCTTTGTGGGGAATGGATCTATGTGCTCCCCCATCTGCTTCTGTGCAGATCTCAATTTCTGCTCTAAGTACATCTTCTGCTCCTCGGAAGATCCCTGATACAACGTAGACAACGCATCCCACATCTCCTTAGCAATCCCTCTGCTAGCGATGTAACAAACCACATGATCCTTCGCTCCATCGAGGATCATTCTTTTTTCCTTCACCATCTCTTCTCTGTACTTCTTCAGCGGATCTTGATCTGTAGGCACAACCACCATGCTGTCGACATAGGTCTTGAGAGCATGCTCATCTAGAAGGAATGACATTCTTGCCTTCCAGTTGATGTAGTTGGATTCCCCATCCAACTTGTCCTGATCTCTTAGCCCACTGGTTGCCATCTCTGCCACGAAAATGTTGAATTGCTCCTCTCTGTTCTTACTGTTGCTGCTCAGCCAATAAGAGAACGAAATTCTTGGTAGGAAGTCTACTGAAGAAAAATTCCCTCACTGTGCTTCTCTTCTCTCTTCTGACATCTTTCCGCCTAACAAAATGGCCTGTAGAAAAACTGCGTCGCACCAGCTCTTCCTCATGTTGAAGCTTCAACGCGGCTCCCAATGCCATGACAAGATTTCGATTTGGAATCCCTTCTCTCTGTCGACTCACTTAGAGAGAGACTGCCACGAAATTCAACCCTCTTGGCTTGGATTGTGCAAATTCCTCTAGAGACTTGAACTGCTGCCTTCTGCAGCTATTTTGATCTCCTTCCCTTGCTCAACACTGGGTTTTCTGCCACTGTTCTTCTTGCTTCACTTGCACTCCTCTGATACCATGTAAAATTTTGTTAAACTCGGGAATTCCTACTGCAGCACTAATGATATTTCTCCTATTTATTAGATTGACATGAACAAGTTATTTGCAGTTTCCTACAACAAATATTGAAATACATACACTGTAGCCTACACCATTTAAATAATATGCCGAAACAAGAAAGATACAACACAAATGACAGTTGTTTTTGGACAAACGTCCTCGGGAAAACCCAATGCAGGAAAACCGGTGCAACAGATCTAAGGGTTTTTATTATTAAGTTGAAGTATTTTTGAATACAACTACTGAATGCCTTCCCGACAATCCAGTTACAGAGAATATTACTTGGCAAAAGAAATTAGTGAGATTACCTCACTCTACACTGCATGTCTCGGTCAATGTTGCACGAAGCGGGAGCGAAGCGGAAGCGCGAAGCGGAAGCGTCATTTTCCAAAAATCTAGGAGGCGAAGCGTCCGCGGAAGCGTCTGCTATATATATATATATATTTTATATTTTTTTGCATTTATACTCAAAACAAA
>APFE030201859.1:0-10148 GCA_000404065.3 Pinus taeda
AGGATTCCTGCGTATCTCATGACTCAATAAGTTTCTCTTGTAACTCTTTGTTATGTGTTTGTTATCTTTCATATATCTTTCATGTTTCCCATGTTTAAACAGTTAATAGAAAGGAAAAAGAATAGTTCCAGGATTTAATCACAGATTACCATGAACTCAATCTAAGCTATTTTGAATGTCTTTTCTTCAGTTATAGTAATGAAAGCGTAATTCTTAAATGCTACCATTTCACACTATATCATCACAGTGATTATTGTTTCAGGAATTCAAGTTTGCTCCTGAGGAATACATCCCTTTCTCACATCCCAGCTTAGTGAAAAATTCTTAACTGGTTTTCACTGGTTGTATGCACTCCATTATCAAAATTTAAAGTTTGTTTGATGAAGTATCTAAAGGCCTTGTAACTCCAGCTGCATCAAACTCAGGATTTCAAGAAACCAACAGCCACAGACTCCATTGCCCAATGGATTAATTTTACCTGCAGAACTACAACTTTAAAGTTACAGAAAGACATCCTCCCAACCAAACACAAACCAAAAACCTTGATTTCATAACTAGCCTAAAATTTCCATAGAACAGAGGCAAACATTAAAGAGAGAGCCCTCTCTGATTACAGCTGGGCTAGAAGCTGTAATCCAAAGATTGGTTAGTGGTTACCCCGACCGTATTCCCTTGGGAGTCATAGGGAACAACCTGGGTGTTAACATACACCATAGCAGAATGGTGTCGCGGAGAGGAAAAACCAATCGTTAAAAGAGATGGCCAATTGTATGCTACAGTCCAAATCATTAGCTCCTAAGATATGGTCTGAAGCTATTAATTGTGCATCATACATTCATAATCGCATTCCTCACAAAGCACTCAAAGGAACCTTTCCATTTGAATGTTGGACCGGTAAGAAACTGAAAGTGTTGCACTTACACATTTTTGGTTCACGAGCATGGGCTCACATTCCGATAGATAAGATGAAGGATTTGGAGCCTCAAAGTGTTGAATGACTCTCACACTGAAAAGTTCCTTATAGCTCGAAGTGTGAAGTTTGAAGAAGAATCACTGCATGATTTTTCAGCAGACCCAGCTGAGTAACCGCTTCTTGCCACCGATGAGGAGGAGTCCGAAAATTCTTTGAGCACTTCAAAGAAGCCATCAGAGAAGCATATTGGGTCTGATTTAGAGGATGAGGTGTAGGTCATGGCTTCTCTAACTCAGCTGCCAACTTGGGCAGAGAAAACCTTGCAAGATGCGGGTGAACTAGTCGGTGATCCTGCAGATGCGAGAAGGACTAGATCACAGTTTTTTGGGGCTCCTCAAGCCCTGACTGCCACCAAACCATTGCTTCCCATACATTACTATATGACACTTGGTTCAGATCCACATCCACACTTTGAGGATGCTAGAAACCCGCTTTGGGAGGCTACCATGGATGAAGAGTACTCTGCTCTCATGGAAAACAACACATGGGGCTTGGTTCCACTTTTGAAAGGAAGAAAGCTTGTTCGATGCCGATGGATTTATCGAACAAAGTTTTCTGCAGATGGTGAGATCAACAAGTACAAAGCTCGACTTGTTGCAAAAGGATACTCACAGGTACATGGCATAGACTACATAGAGAAATTTGCACCTGTTGCAAAAATGGAATCCATTCGACTAGTTTTAGCCATTGCTACTTCTCACAGATGGGAAGTTCATCACATGGATGTGAAGAGTGCATTTCTTCATGGAGATCTCAAGGAGGAGATATATATGGAGCAACCATTAGGATACATTCAGAACTCTTCCCTCGTTTGCAGATTAAAGAAATCTTTGTATGGCCTAAAACAGGATCCCAGAGCCTGGTATGAAAAGATGGATTCTTTCATGCTTTCCATTGGATTCATTCGATGCAAATCTGATCCGTATGTTTATTTTCTGAAACATGATGATTCCATTTTGCTGATATTACTTTATGTAGATGATTTACTGATGACAGGGAACCTTACCTCAACTATTGATTTGGCAAAATCAACATTGCACAATCGATTTTCCATGACAAATTTGGGACAATTGCACTACTTTCTTGGTCTTGAAGTTTCTCAGTCTACTTCAGGGATCAAGATGGCATTGTCTAAGTATGCATCATATCTACTTGTCCGCTTCAAGTGATAGAATGTAAGCCATCAACATCTCCCTTTTTTTTGGGGATCAGATTTGAGGATGCAGGTGCTACACCTTTGGTGGACAGTGCACTGTATTTACAGTTGGTTGGGAGTTTGTTGTATCTTACTCACACCCGACCTGATATATCTTTTGCAGTAGGAGTTTGTTATAGATATATGTGGGAGCCCCATGAGCTTCACTCGAAAGATGCAAAGAGAATCCTTACATATGTGAAAGGTACTTCTAGTTTTGGTATATTTTATGCTGCAGATTGCCCACTTTCACTGATTGGGTACACAGATCCTGATTAGGCTGGCGATGGTACAGATCACAAGTCCACCTCTGGCTATGTTTTTAGCTTTGGTTTGGGGCATTTTTTCTCATCTAGCAAGAAGTAATCCACGATTTCTTTATCTACAACCGAGTCAGAGTATAGAGGTGCAGTGAATGCAACTACATAGGCTGTTTGGTTGCAGGGGCTTCTCTCTGAGTTTGGTATTCAGTATCCACTTCCGAATGTCATATTATGTGAAAATCAGGGGTACATTCAGATATTTATTGATCCAATTCATAGGCAAAGTACCAAGCACATCGAGATTCACATGTATTACATCCACGAGCTGATCCGTGACTGAGTCATATCACTGCAGTACTGCCCCACTGAGCAACAGGTTGCAAACATCTTCACCAAGTCTTTCACTGAAAATAAATTTTCAGAACTAAGAGCTATTCTTAGAGTGGTGGAGACAGCTAATTAGGCCCTTCTAGCCACTTAGCCCTTTTTTCCCTCTGGGGGGGGGGGGGGTCCCACGAGGTTTTCCCTCTTTCTTCATTTTATGAGGATCTTTTATTTATTGTACTTGAGTACCTAGCATGGCATCTTGGCCGGGACTCAGTTTAGATAAGTGAGTTAGGATGAAGGGGGGGTGTTGGAATATAATACTAACATATACATTTATTTTTTAGCCTAAGTATCCTTGACTTAGCCACATGCACTAAAAATCATGTTCACACTTGGTTTTTGGTAAACTAGCTCGGTGGACCAACTTTCCCTTGTTTTTTGCCTTTGAAGGCTTAATATTATGGAAATATTGGTTCAAACACTTTCCTCAGCCATTTAGACATCTAAGTGCATGTTCACACCTAACCACACCTCATCCACTTGAGTTATTTGAGGATTGGCACCCCACATGAAGATTCCCCCTTAAATCAAGGGATTTGGTCCCCCGAACCATTTTAACATGTTTTAAAGTTGCCTTCCTTGGGAAATGTGCCCCTCCTCATGCTTTCCTCGTGGCTGATAGTTGGCATAGGCTGTCTTAAGTCATTGTTGTTATTTTAGGCCTCCCTTTAGCTTTTCTTAGCCTTTTCTAGTTTTTTACTAGTTTTTTCCTAGTTTTCTAGATTTGGCGATTTCTATATAGCCACCTCCCTTTGGGATTAGAGGTTTGGTTGCTCATGTATTACTATTGTTAATTAATTTAATACATTGATTTTATGGAGCAAATTCTCTCTCCTCTCATGAATATCAACAAATTACTTGTGTTTAATTTAACTAGAATTCTAGATCTATCAGAGTTTTTGCAAGAATTCTACGCCAACCAAACTGTATTGGAAGGCAACTAAACATGTGTTGAGATACCTCAGAGGCACCACTCAATTTGGTGTTTGGTACAAATAGACAAAGGGAGTGAATCTTCAAGGCTTCATGAATGGAGATTGGAAGGGAGTCCATCCGACAAGAAGAGCACGTCAAGGGAAATATTCAATATTGGGTCAGCAAAAGTTCCTTGGTACAACAGGAAGCAAATATTAGTTTCACTCACTTCAATAGAAGCAGAGTACATGACTGCTAGTCAAGCAGATTGTGAGGCTATCTGGATGAGGAACATCCTTGTTGGGTTGTTTGGTCAGTAGATGGATCCAATAGTGATTTACTGTGACAATCAAAGTTGTATCAAACTCTCTGAGAATCCAATTTTTCATGATTGGTCCAAGCATATTAACATTTGGTATCACCATCTACGAGATTGTGTGCAAAGGAGAATCATGTTGTTGGAGTACATTCCTACAGAGGAGTAGGATGAAAATATTTTGACAAAGACATTGTCAAGATGCAAAGTCGAGTTTCATAGAGGCAGGTTCGAGGTAACAGATAATCCATTTCTTGTTGAGAGGGAGTGTTTAAAATAACAATGAGAAAATCCTAATTTAATCTGTCCTTGAATTAAATTGGGAATTAAATTGTAATTCTATTCTCATAGAAACTTGGAGAAGTTAACTATGTTAAATTGACTTAGTTGGCTCAGGAAATTCGAGTTGGGAGTCTATCTAGAGTCATGTAGAGTGATCCCTAAATTTTAGGGGCCTACATTGAGTTCTTAGTGAGTTGTAATTATTTAATTTAGTTTAACTGAGTTAAATTCAATTAAACTAGTTCTAATTGTTGGAGGAGCTAGTGAGTGGTTAATTCAATTAAATTGGATTTAATTCACACGCAATGATAAATCGAATAACTGATAATTCACTAAAAAACAACTCATGCATGTTAGTTTAGAGGAAGACCTAGTTGAGATTAGGGTTAAGGGACAATTTACTATTAGTTGTAAAGTCATCTAAATTAAACTGATGATGCATGTAACCAGAGAAAGGCCTATGGATGAATTGCACTGTTATGAGTGAGGAATTTCCTAATTAAATATTGGATAACTTCCAAGGGAATAACACAAGGAAGTAGGGGCTTGGCAGACAACAAATTTGGCTAAGTATTGACTTGAGTTGGTTTGTGAAGCAATGGGATAGTTTGTACTTGTGCAGGGATTGTTCGGGTTGAACAAGAATTGTATTTTATTCTTAGATATTTTGGTTAATGCAATATACAGATAGCAAGGGTTTTTAGTTGAGGTTTTCCCTCGAAAATTATTGTGTTATGTGTGATTGAAAATATTTTTTCTGCTTTGTGATTTCGTCAATCAATTTTTGTTTCTATTGATGAGTAGAGTAGATTCAAGTCAATTATTTTAGCATATTACAATTTGTAGTTTGAATCTACAATAAAAATATACAAAGACAAGAAGCTGAGAATTTGAGAAGAAGGGTGAGTCCTCTTGTCTTTCAAGGTAAACAACATCTCCTTCCTACTATATCTCTAGGAGTTATACCTATATTTAATGGAGATGGTGCTATGAACCCTAATAAACATATGGACCAATTTGTGACCATTTGTGACATCCAAAGAATTGTGCATGAAGATGTTATGGTTATATTATTTCTTCAGACTCTAGTAGGACCTATTTATAACTTGTACCTTTCTCTACAGACTTCCTTTCATGATATTAAACGATCTTTCATAGAGAGATATGCCCAACCCATTGCATACCATACATTTCTTACTCATTTCACCTAGATTCATTTATAATTGAATGAAAATATCAAAGATTATAATCTTATTCTTTAAGACCTAGCAATAGATACAATAGGAAATTAGCCCTAATGAACATATTGTGTTTGGTTGCTATAAAAATTCCATACATGAAAATGTAAAATATGCTATAAAATATATGCATATCAATACATTGTAGGAGGCTATGAGAAGAGTGAAAGAGATGGAAGAAGATATGCTAGAAATCAATGCTAATTGGGTTATTATTCTAGAAAAGTGTAAGAAGACATGTATCCTTTAAATATAAAAGAGACCAAAATACCACTAGTGCGGAATGAACATGAAATAGAGGTTGGAAGGGGGATTTTTCATGGAATCCCTCCCAATGCATGGAATGTCGTCGCATTGGAATACTCATCTTCTTCTAAGGCCGATTTAAAATTTTCTCAACTAAACAAAGTGGATAAGTAGATGCGAAATGAAATAATATGACTAAGAAGAGGAGATGAGTAGAGGCCATGAACTCAACATAATGTTGGAGTACTAACTTATATTTTTAGAGAAAGAATTGATTTAGATGAAATTTACAAAGAAGTACATTTGAGGAGACAAATAACACCAAGATTTCAAAATCCAAGTGCCCTAGTGACAGAAAAAGAAGAAATACATGACGAGGAAGAGATGTATTCATGTCAAATTATTATGGATGAGAATTTGACCACCTTAGAATCCACAGAGATGGGAGATGTCCAAATATATTCACTAGAAGAAGAGCTTATTAAAGAAAGTCGAGAGATTTTGGAACAAAATAATATTATTCAAACACGAACACAGTTGAATAAAGCAAAAACAAAGGTTACAATTCAACATATTAATATGAGGAATGAAGGAGAAACATTGGAACAACGAACAACACAACAAGAGAGATACAGATGACATCAAATCAAGACCATTAGTCCAGTTAGACAAACTAAGAT
The DNA here is from genome assembly GCA_000404065.3 of Pinus taeda. NCBI lineage: Eukaryota > Viridiplantae > Streptophyta > Pinopsida > Pinales > Pinaceae > Pinus > Pinus taeda. Next base: position 6,496 of record APFE030201859.1, read on the forward strand.
ATCTTATAACATCATGGAAGATCAAACCCTAGATGGTTTTCTCAAATTAAATGTTTAGAGGATTTTTTTTTTCCCTAAGGAAAAATCATAATTCCATTAATAATGATGAAAATTACATGTTGTAGATGCCAAGAAGGCATATAAAAAATGTCGTTATGAAAAAGACAGTTCGTGACTGAATGTCATAGAGTAAAAATATGTGTTATAGACATAGTTACATATTTACATCAAAAAAGTTGGAAATTATGTCACTTAAACATCACCCTGGGATAAAAATACTAGAACTATGAGAAAGAGAAGATCCTGTATATATCAAAGATGTTGTGACAAAAGATATCTAAAGGTGGATCATATGTAAAGCCACATAAGAACCACAAAAATGAATCTGTGCATGAAAAATCAGTTAGGTGTTGCTAAAAGCTGAAGGCCTTCTCTAAATGGTTTGAAATAAAACTCATAGTGTTCTTCATCCACCTGCTTTGAATTCTGCCATGTACCCCAATCCTATTGTGCACCTTCCTTGGAAAGGGAATCAATGATGGAGTTTCTTTCCCTATAGATATGTTGACAAGTGATGTGATCAAAATTCCTTTTAATCAATAAAGCTTCATCAACAATGGGATTGAGTGTGTGTATGTGACAAATAGAAGATTCATAAAATCAATTTCTGACAACACGAGAATCCCCAAAAACTTGTAGCTGCCAACACCTTTTTTCTAAAGAAAAATGAAGAAGTAATTTTAAGCTTAAAATGTTGGCATAGTTTTTTAAGCCATGACCCAACCCAAAATGTTAAAGGATGCTATTGCTAACTATTCAAATCTTGATGATCTTATAAGTAATAATTTTCTTAAAGCTCTTAAAGTTTCCAATGGCCTTTAGGGCCCATGGATAATCATGGATTCCATGATGATTCCCCTAGATGTATTAAAAGAAGAATTAAAAATTATTAAAACATCAGTGGGTGCTGAGTTCGAAATATTAGCAAGCTTTCGAGAGGCCCAAACTAAAAAGTGGTTGGTTGCCTTTGTTTATGAAAATGGGTTCCAATTATCTATAGCTAGAAAAATACGATGAAATGTCAGAGAGATCGAGGAGGAGATATTTGACCTATGTGTAAGGAAATATATCATGGTTCTCCCCCATGAAAGAATGTACTGAATAATAGCTACAACAATCATTAAAAGAAACAATTAGTCCCCAATAATTTCCCAAGCAGTTGAGATAATGATATTTCCTGTAGCCATATATACTAGGTGCTTCTTAGACTTATATATATATATATATATATATATATATTAATATATAATATATATATATATATATATATATATAATATATATATATATAATTATATATAGAGAAGAGAGAGAGAGAGAGAGAGAGAGAGAGAGAGAGAGAGAGATCATTCCACAATTAACCCTTTTAAAATTTCATTAGTGTTGTTTTTCCTTTGAAGCAATTCTCTTTTCTCTTCTCAGTCTTGGATTATTCCAAATTTATTTAACTTGTTCCCTGTTTTTGAAAGCCAATCCTTGAATGTATTTTATCTTTCTCTTCTTGGTACCTTTGTTTATAACTATTGGTCCACAAGATCCCAATCCGAGTCCCATTAGGGAGTGAATGCATTTCCTTTTATGATTAAATAACAAGACTTTGTGAACTATGATTTAGGCACTACACTCTATTTTGAGCCTTCAAGTATGTAATATTATTTTTTGACTCTTGCAGAGAGCTTATTTTAGGAAATCATTTCATTTTTGGTTTTGAAACTTTAATTTCGAAATAGGAGGTAGGAATCTCATGCATTTTTTCCTATTCTCTTGTAATTCCAAATGCATGGTATCATTTTATAGTTCTTTATACATGTGGACCAATGTTTTATGTTTCTCTTGATTGAATTTGCTTCACTTATGTTTCGTCACATATGCTTATGTATGTCAATGTGGAATGAGATTATGAGAATTTAATTTATTTTTTTATTTGTTTTCTTTTGGAAGAACACCTTGTCCACTCACAGGTGCATGAGTAGAATGTTAATATTTTATATTCAATTTTTTATGTGTGCTCAAATAGAGGAGAACCACCTCTCTAAAAATGAAGAGGGTTTTTTGAAATAGAGCCTATGAGGTCAAACTTTTTCATTTTCATAAAGAAACATCAACATTCTTGGTGACTTGATAGGTAATTGAAAGGTCAATATTATTTTCCTAGTAGATGACTCATCCCCATCCAATTCAACTTGATTTTCCTAATGGACTAGAATACAAAATGACATATTGCATTAGTTACACAACCTAGACTTGGAGAATGTGTGATCCCAATGTTGGGTTGTGTTATATTCTTTCCACGACTAGCCCACGTAGTTAATCGGGGGGTTATAGTGGGGGAAGAGCCCCCCTTCGTTGCACCGATTGTGTAGTTGGGGGGGGGGGTCATAGGGGGTTTGAGGCATAACCCCACTTTATCGGGTACGGGGCAGTGCCTCGGAAAATTTTGGTTTTGGACCCTATGTTAGGATGGGTGGACCCACCTATGGTTTTGTGCATGATTTTTGCACATGTTGTTGGACGCGATGGTTTCCGGTCCATGGTATTGGACGCGATGGTTTTCGGTCCATGGTATTAGATGCTTCAGCATGTATAAATATGCATTATAACATTGAAAGGAACATAATGAAAAAATCAAGCTGGTAGTCCTAGTTTTGGGATCGAGGGGAAAATCTTTGTGTATATGTGTTTTATGTGTTATGCTCTCGCATTATTTATTTTATGGGTTTTTGAATTTGTATGCAGGTAATTTATGTACGGGGTTAAAACCTACATTTGGTATTATAGTAGTTTTGGCTTCAAGGGGACGCCTTTGTTGCTGAGGGGTTTGGCTCGGGCCTGTGGTAGACCCTGTTCAGTGGGAGATTTGTGAGATCGATTCTGGTGGTGAAAGAAGATGACGAGCAGTGGAAAGATAGAGATCAAGAAATTTAATGGTCAGAGTTTTGAGTTGTAGAAACTCAAGATGGAGGATTTGTTGATGGATAAAGATCAGTGGATCGCGGTAGATCTGAGTACTAAACCAACGGGAGTGTCCGATGAAAAATGGAAGAAGTTGGATCGGAAGGAAAAAAGCACAATACAATTGTGTGTCTCAGATTCAGTATCGCTGAATGTATTAGGGGAAGCTACGGTGAAGGCTTTGTGGGAAAAGTTAGGGACTTTGTACCAATCTAAGTCTCTGGTGAATAAACTATTCTTGCAGGAAAAGCTGTATAACCTGAGGATGAAAGATGGAGACTCGGTGACTGAGCATTTGAATGCATTTAATAATATGGTAAGTGGGTTAGCATCTTTTGATATTAAAATTTCAGATGAAGATAAATGCATCAGTTTGTTGTGTTCTCTACCATATTCATGGGATAGTCTGGTTATTGTAATAGGTAGCAATGCAACTGCCTTGCAATTTGATGAAATAGTCTCAACCTTGCTGATGGAGGATATGAGACGGAAAAATATGGATAGCCAGAATGGTGATGCCTTGTCTGTATGAGGACAGTCCCAGAACAGAAACAAAAATAAGTCATCGAGTGGGAGATCTAAATCTAGAGTGAGATCTAAATCTCCAGGAAAACCTGTAAAGGTGGTGTGCTGGAAATGTGG
>APFE030201865.1:0-61785 GCA_000404065.3 Pinus taeda
CATGACCAAGGCAAAGCTTTGACTCATCTCTTCTTCATTGCTGCCAAAAATAATGTCATCTACATACACAACAAGTATTAGCAATTTGTCATTTTCAACTTTTATACAAAGATTGCTATCTGTTGATCCTTTTGAAAAACCTTGTTGATGAAGATATTTATCCAAACGATAGTACCAAGCCCTTGGAGCTCGTTTGAACCCATAGAGAGCCTTTTTCAATCTGCATACAAGATTTGGATCATTTCCAAGAATGAACCCATCTGGCTGTTCAATGTATACTTCTTTTTCCAAGTCTCCATTCAGAAAGGTTGATTTCACATCCATTTGAAATACTTTGAAGTTTTGAAAACTTGATAGAGCAAGGAACATTCAGATGGCCTCAAGTCTTGCAAAGGGAGCAAAGGTTTCTTCAAAGTCTATTCCTTCTTGCTGCGCATACCCTTTACAAACAAGTCTGGCCTTGTTTCTAATTACTTCTCCTTTTTCATTCAATTTATTTTTGAAGACCCATTTTGTTCCGATAACATTCTTATCCTTTGGTCTAGGAACCAGTTCCCAAGTGTTGTTCCTTTCGATTTGCTCAAGTTCTTAATCCATTGCTTTGACCCATCATTCATCTTTGCATGCCTATTTTACATTTTGTGGTTCAGTGGAGGAGAGAAATGCCAAATAGCTTGAGGCTTCTGCAATTGTTCTTCTTATTTGTACAACTGCCTCTTTCTGTCCCAAAATTTGAGATTCTGGATGATTCTTCTGAACATACCTGGATGGAGTCTTCTCTTCTATCCTTATTTGTTCTTCTGGTGCCTCTTGAGGTTCTTCTTCATCATCAGTCTGATTTGGAGAGTAGTCTGCATCCTCTTCAATATTTTCATAATTTACTTGCCTAGGAATGTATCCTTTTTCATCAACCACTACATCAATGTTGTCAACAATTATTCCAAGTCTTTTATTGTAACACTTATATGCTTTGTAGTGGGGAGAATAACCAAGGAGAATGCCTTCATCTGCTCTAGGTTCAAGTTTTCCAAGCTGTTCATCATTATTCTTAATATAGCATTTGCTTCCAAAAATTTTAAAATGCTTTACCGAAGGAGTCTCACCATACCAGAGCTCATGAGGAGTTTGAGTGTTGTTTACTCAGACATTTGTTTTGTTGAGAATAACAACCGCATCAAATGCAGCTTCACCCCAGAAGGTTGCGGGAGTTCCAGACTCATCAAGCATAGCACGAGCCATTTGTTGGAATGTTCTGTTCATCCTTTCCACCACTCCATTTTGCTGAGGAGTCCTAGCTATAGATAATTCCCTTCTTATTCCATTTTCTTCACAGAAATCGGAAAATTCATTTGAGGTAAACTCCCCACCTCTGTCAGACCTAAGGCACTTAATTTTGTAATCTGATTCATTTTCAACCAAGGCTTTGAAGGATTTGAATTTCTCGAATGCTTTGTCCTTGTGCTTCATAAGTCCTAACCAAACCATTCTGGAGAAGTCGTCAATGAATAATATAAAGTATTCTTCTCCTCGAGGTGATCTTTTCCTAAATGGACCACATACATCTGTATGGACTAGCTCAAGAGGCCTGATAACTGATCCTTGCTTCTCAGGGAAGTTAGTTCTGGTTTGCTTACCAAATTGACATGATTTGCATATGGTGTTGTCTGGAATTTTGATGTTTGGAAGACCACGAACTGCCTGGTATTTGCATGCTTTCCTTATTTGTGAAAAGCTTAGATGCCCCAACCTCTGGTGCCATAACCAGTGTTCATCATCCTTGCTCAAATAGAATTGTTGTTGTCCTTCTTCAAATATGTATAAATTATTTGGAGTTCTTCTGCCTTTGATCACTATTCTTCCTGTATCAAGATCAGAAACACTACACCCATCTGATCGAAATATTACCTTGGTTCCATTATCGCACATCTAGCTGACACTCAATAAATTATGCTTCAAGTCATCAACATACAACACATTTCCAGCTTTGACCTTTTCTTTCAACTGAGCAGTGCCTTTTCCTTTTATGGCTGCAGGGGTATCATTTCAAAAAGAAACTTTCTTTCCCTTTTCTAAAACACTATATGATTCAAGTTTTTCTTTATCACCTGTCATATGCTTTGAACATCCATTGTCAATGTACCATTGATTTTCCTATCCTTCTGCATATAAAGCTATCCCACATCTTTCTGGTTGCGGTTCCTTCATTCTCCATGTTCTGGCACTTGAGGTTTGTTCCTTCTGAGTTGTCTTCCAAAACCTGCGCCTGCATTCAGAATCTTCATGACCAAAATTATTACAAATAGAACATTCAATTTCACTTTCAAGGGCGGAAAAGTTGTTATAGGTCCTCTTCGTGATTCTAGGCATACTTCTTTGTTTTTCAGCTTCTCTAGTCATGATTGTCTTATAGGCAACACATTGAGCTACTTTGTGACCAAAGTTATGGCAAGAGAAACATTGGCCATTGAAGAAATTCCTGTGACTATCATCCAACTGATTGTAGTTTCTACTGACATCCATTCTTGAAGAAAATTGGGAAGATTTTACCTGTGGTTGGTTGTAGCTTCTGTTTGTCCTTAAGGTAGCTTGCCCCCGATGTTCTTGATAGTCCTTGTTCGTTCTTGAGGAAAACTGTCCCTGATTTACCTAATGATTTCTATTAGGCTTTTGCTCACTCCTTCTTGTTGCATCAAGATAACTTTTGGAGGTGGAAGCTTGAGATGTTTCACCATTATACCCCAGACCTGTCTTGATTAGAGGGGAACGCTGCACATTGATAATCTCATCCAGAGTTTCAGATCCTTTAAAAAATTTAAGATTAAGGGCCTTTATTTTCTCAATTTCTTTTCTATGGCCAACAATTTCACATTCTAGCTTCTCAAGAATTTTTTCTTTTTCATCAAGTTGAAATTGCAGAGTATCAATGATCACATTCTTTTCTTCTAAACATGTTTTAAGTCTGGAAATATCTTCATAAAAACCATCCACATCTATAGCATCCATGTAATCATCATCTTCAAAGGCCATTAAAAGTTTATAGTGATTACCTCGTTCATCTTCATCGCTATTTGATAATCCATCACTATCTTCATGAGTGTAATAGCTTTTCTTATTTGCATTATGTTTCTTGTTCCATCTAACAGGTTCCTTCCCTTGTCAATCTTATCCTGTGAGGAATTGGCAGCATATGACCTACTCTTCACAAGCAAAGCATTTGAATGGTAACTAACTCAGAATCGTCCAGCACCGTTGAAGATTTTTGACAAAAGTTATTCTTCTTCTTCTTTTGAATATGTGTCCTAACCATGTAGCTCCTTTGCCAGGATGCCTTGAAGGCAACTTCTGTCCTGTCTGATGGTCCTCCTTTCCTCATTTCATAAGCAGTTAGAATTCCATGCAGCTGTGACATTTTAAGGTTTTGAAGATTCTCCTTTTCTTCTATTGCAAAAACTTTAGATTCAAACCTAGGGGACAAAGATCTTAGAACATTTTCAACCACAATAGCCTCTTTTACTTCTTCACCCAATTTTTTCATACAATCAACAATCTCATCTACACGAAGAAAATAGTTAGCCACACTTTCATCATTGTACATTCTGAGATTTTCATATTGAATTCTGAGGGTTTGAAGTTTTGCTCGTTTTACCTGGTCATCTCCTTCATAGCTCGGAACAATCTTGTCCCATATTACCTTTGCGAATTTATACTGCATAACTTTGACAAATTCTGATTGCGACAGACATCCCAATAGAGTATTGACCACCTTTGCATTTGTTTCATATTTCTTCTTCTCAGCCGAATCTGTAGGAGTTGCTGCTGGAAAAGTATACCCTGTATCTATGATATCGCAGACTTCTGTACCCAGAGATTGAAGATAGGTAGTAACTCTTACCTTCCAATATACGAAGTTTGTCCCATCAAAAACTGGTGGCCTGATTGATGCTTCCCTCTCGTAGTTGCTCATGATGGAAAGATTTCCTTCAAGCGATCAAGCTTCTCAGAAGACTGCTTTGTACCAATTTTTGGAAATAATATTGGGGGGGGGGGGGGGTGAATCAGTATTACCAAATTCTTTTCAATATACCTTCCAAATTTATTCTTCATATATTGATCATTAGTTTGTATGTTAGTGCCATATAATAATGAACAAGAACAATAAAAAATAGATAGGCACACGAAAGAACACCAGATATAAGGTGGAAACCCAATGTGGGTGAAAACAACCTGCTGCAATATGTCTCTATCTTCTTTCAATTAGAAACTTCTTTTACAAGGGTTTTGTACTGGTGCAGTCCTTTACCAGTATGCAGGTTGCAACCTGCAGAGAGCTACAACTCTCTCTCTCTTTTTTTCCAGTCTCTCCTGGATAGGGACCAGGTGCAGTGCGAGGTACGCAGCGTAGAAGAAGGCACAGTGCAGAGGTACGTTGTCAGGCAGACAGTGCATGTGTGGATCTGAGCAGAAGTTCGCAGGACAGAAGAACGAGTGGTGCGGAGATATGCAGAGTAGAAGACTGACCAGTGTGGATATTCGCAGGCCCCTCTTGGTGAAGTTGCGGACTTATATTGAAACATTTGTTGGCTATATTTTATCTATTGCTACAGAGTTTTGGGTTTAGATTTCTGGTATTACTTTTCTATTTACAGCATTCTGGAGAGTTGGGTGATTCATTGGTTGATTGTATAAGGAGATTGGGTAATTTGCATGTACTTGATGATTATTTGATCTTCTTGGATCCAGTCTGAAAATTAATGAAACTTGGTCCTTAAAGAAGTAAAAGAGCTAAGGGGGTTGTAGCTCCTTTCCAGGAGAGACTGGAAAACGAGAGAGAGAGAGTTGTAGCTCTCTGCAGGTTGCAGCCTGCGTACTGGTAAAGGACTGCACCAGTACAAAATCCTTGTAAAAGAAGTTTCTAATTGAATAAGATAAAGACATATTGCAGCAGGTGGTTTTCACCCACATTGGGTTTCCACCTTATATCTGGTGTTCTTTGGTGTGCCTATCTATTTTTTCTTGTTCTTGTTCATTATTATATGGCACTGACATACAAAAATGATCAATATCTGAAGAATAAATTTGGAAGGTATATTGAAAAGAATTTGATAATACTGATTCACCCCCCCCCTCTCAGTATTATTTCCAACATATATGCTAATGTCACTTCTACACGTGGTGACTCCTAAGAGGTGACACATGACGCTCTGATTTTCCCCATTGGGCCATTGAAAATGCAAGAATAGGATGCCACATGTCTACCATACTTTTCACGTCATGTTGGTGTCAATTTCCACTTCAGCTTCTCGGACCCAATGTCATGCTGCCATGTGTCCTACTAGAGGGGAGAGAAAGAGTCTCGATGTGCCTTGGTTTTGAAACAAAATCCTTTTTGGAATTTGCGAACCATCCCTTGATGATTTAACAATATAGAAAATGCTAGATATTATAACTTCTCAAAATACAGATGTTAAGAAGTTATGATATTTCGATATGCTCTGATGCCCAATATTCATCCTTCCGGTATAGCTTTCTTTGGGGTTCTAATATCAGATCTCGATGTGCTCCGAGCTTTGGTATTATTCCTTTTGCTCTATTCACCTTTGATATATCCTATTCCAATGTTTTGATGGTATTCTTCTTCCGATATCCTAAGATGACCTACTCTGAGGTTCCGATATTGGTCCCGATGTGCTCTGACCTCTGATATTCATCATGCTTTGTACTTCAAGTCCTAGAACTTTGACATACCCTAACTTTTGATCCAGGAGGCCATTTTAAGACTTCCACACACCATTGAAAGCTCTATCAGATCACCTTCAAATGTAGAGAGTTAGATGTAGGATTTGAGGCCATCTTCTACCTATAAAATGGCTACAAAATCTCTTCCACTATATGCTTCTTGGCTCTTCTTCTTATGCTTGGAATCCTAATCTCCCAACCACCATAGTCATAATTTTATGGCTTCTCCAGTAAGCATGATACTATGATGATTCTCTACAGAGCACTCAAGCAACCATGGGACTCCCCCTGAGCTCTACACTTTAAGCATATAAATGCTATCTTAATTACCATCTTAGCTAGGCTAGGGAACATCAAAGCCAACATCTACTGTGAAAAGCATCCATGCTAGTCTGGTTGATATCAATGCCAATCCTCTTGCCAATAGTTAGACAATTCCAACTACCCAACACATCTTCCAACATCACTATTGAAATCAATGCCAACACACTTGTGAATATCTTTACTAAGCAACTAGTCATCTAGACAATGCCAGCTATCCAACAATCTCCCCCTTTGGAATTAATGGAAAAACTGGATGATTATCTTGACTTTGATGGCCACTACACATGATTCTTCCAAAGAATGAGCCACCAATTAACTTCTTTCTTCTGCATGGGCCATCACAGCTCCTCCAATAATTCTCTCCCCCTTTGACGTCAATGGACAAGGGCTACAAGCTGCTTCTTCTTCCCCATTCAATCATTGGTTATCAATGACCAAGGATCTAACTGTTGATGTGAATTTTTCTTTGTAGATATATCTTCAAGGACTCATTGTTGTTTTTTCTCCATAAATTGGGCATATGTGATATGCTCCCCCTGAACATATTCTGCCTCTGATTTGAATGCCTCCAGTTTTGGACACCTTATGGTTGCTAGAGTACTCTATCCACTAATGCATCTTTTGCACCAATTAAACTACTCATGGTATTGTTTCTATTGTAAATACCAATTAATGATGATGCATTTTGTCTTGCACTTCATTGTTGTTGCTTCTTCTGTGTGGGTTGTGTTACATTCTTTCCACGACTAGCCACCCTAGTAAACTAGGGGTTAGAGGGGGGGCTGAGCCCCCCCTTTGTTGTGCTGATTGCATAGCAGGGGGGTCGCAGGGGGTTTGAGGGGGGCAGTTAACCCCCCTCTATGGGGTCCAGGGTAGCACCACGAGGAAAAATTTTGGGACCCTATATTAGGTGGAACCTACCTATGGTTTTGTGCATGGTTTTTGCACATGGTTTTGGGCGCGATGGTTTTCGGTCGATGGTATTGGATGCTTCGGAATGTATATATATGTATTGTAACATTAAAAGGAACATAATGAAAAATTAAGCTGGTAGTCCGAGTTTTGGGATCCAGGGGAAAATCTCTATGTATATGTGTTTTATGTGTTATGCTCTCGCATTATTTATCTTTTGTGTTTTAGAATTCGTATGCAGGTAATTTATATACAGGGTTAAAACCTACATTTGGTATCAGAGTTGTTTTGGCTTCAAGGGAACGCCTTTGTTGCTGAGCAGTTTCACTCGGGCTTGTGGTAGACCCTGTTCAGTGGGAGATCTATGGGATCAATTGTTGTGGTGAAAGAAGATGGCGAGCAGTGGAAAGATAGAGATTGAGAAATTTAATGGTCAGAGTTTTGAGTTATGGAAACTCAAGATGGAGGATCTGTTGGTGGAAAAAGATTAGTGGATCATGGTAGATCTGGGTACTAAACCAACGGGAGTGTTTGATGAAGAATGGAAGAAGTTGGATCAAAAGGTAAAGAGAACAATACAATTGTGTGTCTCAGATTCAGTATTGTCGAATGTATCAGGGGAAGCTACGATGAAGGCTTTATGTGATAAGTTAGAGACTTTGTACCAATCTAAGTCTCTGTTGAATAAACTATTCTTACAAAAAAGGCTGTATAACCTGAGGATGAAAGATGGAGACTCGGCGACAGAGCATATGAATGCATTTAATACTGTGGTAAGTCAGCTATTATTTGTTGATATTAAAATTTTAGATGAAGATAAGTGCATCAATTTGTTGTATTATCTACCAGATTCATGGGATAATCTGGCTATTGCAATAGGTAGTAATGCAACTACCTTGCAGTTTGATGAATTAGTCTCATCCTTATTAGTGGAGGAGATGAGATGGAAAATATGGAGAGCCATAATGATGATGCCTTATTTGTATGAGGAAGGTCCCAAAATAGAAATAAAAATAAGTCATCGAGTGGGAGATCTAAATCTAGAGGGAGATCTAAATCTCTAGGAAAACCTGTAAAGGTGTTCTGGAAATGCGGAAAGGGAGGGAACTACAAAATGTAGTGTAAATCTAAAGCTCCTGACAAAGGAAAGGGATATGATGGTGCTCCTTCTGCAAAGGCGAAAACCACCTCAGATGAAGATGAGGACGTGTACTTGGCTTCTTCAAGTACACATGTAGATCATGAGGCATGGTTGACTGACTTAGTTACATCCTTTCACTTGACTCCCCGTAGAGAGTGGTTCTGCGAGTATGAAAAATGTGATGGTGGTGATGTCGTATTGGGGGATGATAGGAAGGCTAAAATCATTGTTCGCAGAGAAGTTAAGTTCAATTTGCAAGGTGGAAGGATTAGAACACTTTCGGGTGTTCTGCATATTCTTGCATTGGCCAAAAATATGATTTCTGTAAGCAAGCTGGATGATGCAGGTGTAAAAATAGTGTTCGAGAAGGATACCTGCAAGATGGTTCAGGGAGCACAGGTATTGATGTGGGGAGTTTGGATTGGAACTATGTAAAAGCTACAAGGTAACACTATTTTTCATGGGTGCAACAGTTTTGTGGTTCCTGAAAGTGTAGCAGAAAATGTAGTGGTTTCTGGAGGAAAGGCCATGCTATGGCATCAATGGCTTGGACATATTGGAGATAAGGGCCTTCGAATACTTCATGGTAAAGGTATGGTATAAGGTATGACTTATAGCTCTTTGGATTTTGATTTCTGTGAAAATTCTATATATGGGAAGCAGAATCGGGTGAGTTTCCCCTTTGGTGGTAATTGGGCAAAACAGATGTTAGAGCTTGTGCACAGTGATGTGTTTGGATATGTGAAGGTTCCATCACTGGGTAAGTCTGTGTAATATGTATCATTTAGAGATGACTTCTCAAGGAATACCTGGATATATTTCCTTAAGAATAAATTTGAAGTCTTTGACAGGTTTAAAGAATTTAAGGCACTGGTGGAAAAATAGACAAAGAAGAAGTTAAATGTGCTGAGGACAGATAATGGTGGAGAGTTTTGTAAGAAGGAATTTGAAGAATTATATAAGAAGTTTGGTGTAGCACAACAGAAGACTACTCCATACACACTTGAGCAAAATGGAGTTGCAAAAATAATGAACAAGATGTTGATGGAAATGGCAAGAAGCATGCTGAGTGGTGTCGAGTTAGGACATGAATTCTGGGTAGAGGTAGTGGAGACTGCATGTTACCTAGTAAACATATCACCTTCATCAGAATTGGAGGATAAGACTCCACAAGAGATATGGATTGGTAAGTAACCCTCTCTTTCACTTCTGAGGGATTTGGATGTGATGCATATGTACATGTTCCAAAGGAGAAAAGAAAAAAGTTGGATAGTAAATCTAAAAAGTGCATCTTTATTGGGTATAAGGATGGTTTAAAGGGTTATAAGATTTGGAACCCAGTAACAAGGAAGGTTGTGTATAGCCGAGATGTGTTGTTTAGAGAGGTGAAAGATCTTATTAAACGTGAATTCCCTTCAAAGGAACTTGAGAAGATATAGTTTGAGCTAAAGGAGGAAGAATCAGACTCTACAGCAGAAGAGGAATCAGAGGATGAAGAGGCACAAACTCCGGTTGTGAGAATATCAGTTCGAGAAAGAAGGCATCCAGAAATGTATAGTCCATATGCTTTATGTTCATATTTTTCTTCATCTATTACTGATGACGATCCAAGAACTATGAAGGAAGTAGTAGATTCAGAGGATGGAAAACTTTGGAAAGAGGCCATGGTTTATGAAATGGCATCTTTGCACAAAAATGAGGCTTGGGGTCTAGTGGAGTTGCTAGCTGGAAGGAAACCCATTGCCAACAAATGGGTGTTCAAGAAGAAGATGAATGCAGAAGGAAAGGTGGAGAAATACAAAGCTCGGTCGGTAGTAAAAGGTTATTCCCAAGTGCCAGGAATTGATTTTGGTTATATTTTTTCTCCTGTTCCCAAGGTAGCTTCTGTTAGATTACTTTTACTTGTTGTTGCTTCTTTTGATTTTGAGGTAGAACAGATGGATGTGAAGACAAAATTTCTTCATGGGGATCTAGAAGAGGAGATCTACATGAAGCAACCTGAAGGCTTTGTTGTGAAGGGCAAGAAAGAACTGGTATGCAAGTTAAAGAAGTCTTTGTATGGGTTAAAACAGTAACCAAGGATGTGGTATCATAAATTTGATACATTTATACGGGGACTTGACTTCACCGGAAGCAAAGCAGATCATTGTGTGTATTTTAAATTAATTGGTGACTATGTTATTTATTTGGTCTTGTATGTGTGTGACATGTTGTTGGTTGGAAATGACAAAGAAATTATCCAAGATCTGAAGACCCAATTGTCCTTCGAATTAGACATGAAAGATCTTGGTGCTGCAAACGATATTCTGGGCATGGAAATTAAAAGAGATCAGGCAAAGAGGAAGTTCTGGTTAAAGCAGAGGAAGTATGTCGAGACAATACTGCAGAGGTTTAATATGCAAGATAGTAAAACAGTGAAGGTTCCTATTCCTGTAGGTGTGAAGTTATCTGCTAAACAATGTTCCAGGACACAAGAAGAGGAAGAGGACATGTCTCATGTTCCATATGCAAGTGCAGTCAGTAGGCTGATGTATGAGATGGTCTGTACTAGACCAGACATTCCACATGCAGTGGGAGTATTGAGCAAGTTTATGTCAAAACCAGAGAAAGAGCACTGGAGAGCAGTGAAGTGGGTTTTCATGTATTTGTGTGGCACTAATGATTATGGTTTGTGCTACCAAGGAAGACCAGGATTGGACAAAGTGTTGGATATGCGTGGCTTTGTCGATGTAGATTGGGCTGGAGATCTGAATAAGAGAAGATCTACAAGTGGGTATGTGTTTAACCTATTTGGAGGTGTAGCCAATTGGATGAGTAAGAAACAATCTATAATGACACTATCAACTACAGACACAGAATACATGGAAGCTACTCATGCAAGCAAGGAAGAATTTTGGTTGCAGAGGTTGTGTTCAAGTATGGGGTTAGTACAAGGAGCTATAAGGATAGATTGTGATAACCAAAGTGCAATTTTCTTGGCAAATAACCTTGCCTATCATTCAAAGGAAAAGCACATTGATGTTCAATATCACTTTTTGAGGGATATGATAGAAGATGAAAAAGTGTTGTTGGTAAAGGTGGACACTTTGAAGAATATTGTAGATGCATTGACCAAAATATGTGAGCTTTGAGAAGTTCTCTTGGTGTAGAGAAACAATGGGTGTTGCAGGGATGGATAAATGACTAAGCTCTAGTGTGGAAAGAAAACAACAAGTGGGAGAATGTTGGGTTGTGTTATGTTCTTTCCATGACTAGCCACCCTAGCAAACTAGGGGATTAGAGGGGGGGTGGAGGCCCCCCTTTGATGTGCCGATTGTGCAGTGGGGGAGCACAGAGGGTTTGAGTGGGGAAGTTAGCCCCCCTCTACCGGGTCTAGGTCAGCGACTTGGGGAATTTTTTTTGGGACCTTATATTAGGTGGGAAAACCTACATATGGTTTTGTGCATGGTTTTCGCACATGGTTTTGGGCGCGATGGTTTTTGGTCCATGGTATTGGATGCTTCAGCATGCATATATATGTATTGTAACATTGCAAGGAACATAATGAAAAATCAAGATGGTAGTCCTGGTTTTGGGATCCAGGGGAATTCTCTATGTATATGTGTTTTATGTGTTATTCTCTTGCGTTGTTTATTTTCTGTGATTTAGAATACGTATGCAGGTAATTTCTGTACGAGGTTAAAACCTATAGTTTCCAAGAATGCGCTCACTTCATTTGATCATCTCCACTTCTCCTCTTGAGATCATACTTCTACAATAGGGATTGCTTCTCAACTAATACCAATCACACCATGTTAATGGTGCTGGACCTGCCAACATGCTAGGGGATCTCCCTGGTGAGAAGTCCCAATTAGACCTCAGACTGTTTGGTGTAGGAGTCCTAGCAGTGGGTTGTACGGTATAACCTTGACCGCAATTGTGCGTGGAGACAAGTAATATGTCCCTGTTGGTAGTAAGGGTGTGACATATGCAGCAAGTCAAGGAAGGTGCATGAATGGTTCTAACACATAGAGGTTGAGGTGAGTGCGCCCCTTGGAAACCTGTGAAAGAATGAAGTTAAGAAGGGAACACATGAGAAAATATGCATCACAAACTTGAAGGCAAGTAATATAGCAATCCAAAGTGATGGTTAAACCAACAACACATTTCAGTAAGATTCATACATACATATTTAGAAAGAGTCTATACACACATGCATAAGAAAACATATACATATATCGTTTAGAGTAAACAAGATAATTGAAATACAATACAACATATGCATGAAACATGTTGGCTCTATTATATTAAGAATTGAAAGTTCCAGTCATACAATATAACCATGACCAACCACTAGTTCTAATTGCGAAATGTTACATGTTGCTTGCTCCTCCAAAGAGATATACTAGTTCTGCATACTGGAGAAGCCAAGGCTTGTTACAATACCCTCCAAACTTTCTCTATGATACTACTATTAGAAGCTTGGATGACCAAAAGCCTCTACAATGAGTTATGAGGGACTATATATAGCAAAGGGTTGGGTGACCCTTGACATTCCCCTTTATGGCTGTTCATCTATCCTCATGAATCTTCGGCTACTTTATGATTGTTACATCCAACTATCGACACTTGAACTTCCACTTGACAAGACGTTATATACAATATGAACATGTACCCATGTGAGACAAAATAGGCTTGAGTAGGCCATGCAAGGCATCCCTATGATTCAGACAATCATGGGAAGACTAGCTCTTCGACATCCTCATGATGGTCAATGGTGGCGAATAAATGCCAATCTTGGTAGTCTGCGATGGTGTCCATGTACTCTATGGTGACATATTTCTAGAAATGAACTCTTGCCTCTGTTGAATTCGGGTACACTGCTCTAGATCCTCTGTCCAACTTGTCTAATAACATGCACATCATTGTCTTGAGTGCAACCCGACCGGTGACATGCTGATGCATGGTGTCTGCACTAGTGGCTATGGACATCAACTCATTAAAGTACGAATCAAGCTCTAGTTAGACTTGTGCCTTCTTCTTTTCCTTGGTGGGTGTCCGAATAGATGGGATCGCATGTGTGCACACAACAACATCCATAATCCTAAATACACGTGCATGGGAAGCCTGCAACCTAGTGATGAGCTGCGGGAGATCATCATAGTTCCAGATCTGACTCCGGATGTGTGCCTTTAGCTTGACCACTCTGGGCTTCATCATCTTGGGCAAGTGTAATGGTACTCCCTTGTATCTCATTGTCCATGTTTGCATGTATTCGAGAACATTATGCACATTTTACAAGATACGTGCTCTCCTAGCACACCGCTACCACCGATTGTTGAGATGGACAACTGCCTTATGCATGGTACCAAACTTGGAATACAATGCTTGCATGACCCTCTCAAGGGAAAATACTTCATCTAGTATTGCCTTCTTCAACTCTGCTCAGGCAGATGCGGTAACCAATTCTCCTCCTTGCTTGACCATCTATAACTCCTTAGCCATTCACTCGTTCTCAACTATCAAGAAGCAAACACTCAATCTAGTGGCTTCAACATATGCTTTGGTAGCATTGGCCAATGAGGCTAGATGCTTTTGTATGTTAGACATGATCACTCATGCTTCAAACTACGTAAGAGGTGTTGTCATCCAGAGTAGACACTCTGTGTGATTCCACAACTTTATGCTACAACTCGTTGAATGATATGTTGTGCATCTCTCCTTTCAGATTGTCTCCAAGGATCTCAATATCTCCTTGTTGTTTGGGAATTTATCTGTTTCTAGATTCGGTGAAGCTGGTGGGTTGACCTCTTAGTGGTAAGGCATGAGGTTGATGTGTTTCTCTAACTCTTACTACTCCATATTTGTATCCATCTGCTCAAGTTCTTGTTCAATCTCTTGAGTGAAGTCCTGCTGCTATGACTGCTCACCCTGTCTGATGGGTGCCAACTGTTTAGTTGAGTCTATTACCTGTATGGGTGTAGTTTCATCTATCTGTACATGTTGCACCCCCTATTGTACATGTTCTTGTTATGCTTCCTTCTCTTATCTATGCAGCTCCTTTTCCTTCCAGAGTTGCTCCTTCAACTCATGCAGCTCCTTCACTATTTCCTCCACCCTTTGTTTTTCTCTCTGCCTTTTTGTTGTCCTCCTGTCACGCTGCTGCCTCTTTGTCTCTATTGCCAAAACTACTTTCTGCACAAGTGGGTCTGCTTTGAACTTGCAGCTTTGTTCTACCTCTGTGCTATCGAAAATATTTCTCTTGCCTTTCTCACGTGCCGATATGTTTTACCTTTGTTGTTGATGTTGCGCGTGCTCTCCTAGATGTTGCTTCACTAACCATTCCATAGCAATGCTGACCGGTTCATTGGGACTGGAGAAGTTTCAATAATACCTCCATGGGGCTTGATTTTCCCAATGACATGCCCCGTGGATCCACTGAAACTGTACTCTCGTGCATTGATCTTTCACAATACAATGCAGGTCATACAGATTGAATCTTTGAATGTCGAAAGGATATTTATTGATCTCCTCTATTTCGACATCCGCATACTTTAGTTTCTGTATCTCATACAAACTGATCCATAATGGATGAGTGGGCCAAGGTGCCTTCTTCTTCCAGTGCAGCATAGCTAACAGTCCTGCTGAGATGTGGTATGATACTTCTTGCATGATGAGCATGTCCATGGAAAACTTCGGAAAACATGTGGAGGCTTCTCTGGGCTATACATCCATATGAAGGTGTCAGACGGTGAGGCATACCAATCCGCTATGTCAATCAGTGCCCCCATTGCTGCCTTTGACATGCAAGGTGGATCTTGCTCAAATATCATCTTGTACGGTGGGGTGAAAAAATGATTTGACAACTGTGTGATAACGCCTCTCAAGCTACATTCAGAAAAAAAAAATTACAATAAGTATTGATAGAGGTTTCCACTGATTTCCATGCCCACTTCTTGCCTGGGAACTGCTGACAGGCAGAGATTGCATCCAAGATGTAAGAAAACATGTAGATTTCTTCTTGCTGACCTTTGGGCAACTGTCAAACTCCTGTGACTTGCTCCTTCAGCTGGTGGGCCAACATGTTGGACCAGGTTCATGCTTTGCCTTCACTTGCTAATTGGTCCAACACGATCACCCAACTCTACGAGAAGGTCTCCGTGCTCTCTTGTCCATACAAGTGACATGCAAAGATGAACAAGTATTGATACGCCTTCTGCAGTATCTTCATCATGTAAATCTGGTTGGATGTCATTCTGAATTTGGCTTGCTCGTTTACCCATATCTTCAAGATATCCCTAGAGCTGGCATTATTGCTGGGTATGCCAAAGGGTGTTTCCATGGTGATCACTGGCTTTGAAAAATGGTACATCTACTGATAATCCTGAGGCCAGAAGGTAGTAATTTACATCCTACTGATCCTGCTCAATGTCATTGCCTTGGGATCAGTGTGCAAGACGATCTAATGTATCATGTCTGCTCATGGGAATACAGGATACCTACATGTAATCTGGTACAAGCCAGACTTGTGAATGTTCACATAGACTTGGTTGTCTTTGAGTCTTCCCCAAATGTGCCTAAGAATGCATCATTAACCTCTTGCCATTTCAACATGATGTATTTGCTTACGATTAGCTCGGTGTCTTCATAGATTAGCAAACTCATAGACACTCGCTCAACTACTGCTCCATTTGCGCTTCCATCAGTGTCCTTTGATCCTGCTCTCTTGGAGGCCATTGATCCTGAATTGCAGAGAGACAAAGGAACACTTGTTGTATCTAGAGACATGGAAATATACATGGCAAGAAATCTATCAGTTAAACCAAAGCAAACTTGAGGGATGACATGTAACACACCTGGGGACTAACTAGCAAGGATTGTGCAATTTTCACTGGAAGTTCAAGAGAATGACTATCAGAACTATGCAAAAGGCAGTCCGGACTATCGAGAGGCTAATTGACTACTGGAATTATGCAATGCACAATCCAGACTAGCCTACTGGGTGTTGGGATTGCACAATGCACAATTTCAACTAGCGAGTGCTGCATGCCTAGGGACTGAATTGCACAATTTTCTAGGTCAGTAGTCATTGCCTCTCAGAATTTCACAAGGTAAGACTCGAGGGTAGTCACTGGCCAGAATTGATCATTTTATGGGAGGAAGGCAGAGCCTTCCCTCTCAGAATTCCACAATGTTGTCTTGGTGAGGTAATGTTCGGGCCAAGGTTGCCCAGACCTGCCAACAGGCAACTGAAAGCAAATGAAGATGTGAATGCATGGTGATACTGAGTGTAAGTAGGAGTGAATGATAGTGCATACAAACATCAAATGCAAGATTCTGAAAATAGAACAACATGCATGTGTGTGAAATGAGTCATCGAATCGACGACCATCTGTGCAAAACAGTGTCATGCATGCGACAAGAGTGAGATGCTAACAAAAATTGAAACAGTTCTTTTACAGGCTAACATGCATGCAAACGACAACAAGTGTTCATAGAAATCAAGCTGACAACACTCACACAAGACAAAACACAAAAAGAAACATAAATGTTGCAAAAGACTGGTTAAGCGGACTTACCCAGAAATAGTTGAGTTGGATGTGTCGAAGACTCTCGGATGTGCTATGGGATGTTAGAGCTCTAAGATCCATGTGAAGAATGAGCTCTGAAGCATTGAATAAATAAGTTTGAGGCTCATGACAAGCATGCCACAAATCTAGGAAAAAGAGATACGTAGATGAAAATTTCTGAATGATCTTTGCATGCTACCTCCAGCTATTAAAAATAGCTCCCTAAAATAGCTCCATATTTCAGGAAAAACCATCCCATGCATGCAAGTCAAGCTTCCTTGGTCGCAGGTGGAATCGGTCAACTTGAAGGCACATACAACAACCTATTTGAGTGAGGGAGATTTTCGCGCAATTTCTGGGAGGACGTTGGGTTGGCTGTCTAGAGGGATTGTGCAATTCCTAGTAGGAGTAGCTAACTACTGCCCATAATTGCACAATTTCTAGGCTGAGAAGCACTACTAGGAAGACTGTTTGACAGGATTTCGCAGGTTCTGGGCCCAATAGGTTGCCAGTCATATTTGCACAATTTCTGGAGGGAAGTCTGGTTCCCCTCTAGAATTGTACAACTTCTTGAGGGAGATGCTTAGTTAGCAGTTGGATCAAGTCTGGAGTGGCAGCCTGTGAGGGGAGTGAAGTGAGCTATCATGCACATGTGGAAAGCTACTATAAAACCACTGAAGCTCATGTTCTTGACAGTGCAAAACATGCTACTGAGCATGGTTGGTAGGGAGGCTCCAAAATGAGGTTAAGGTAGAATTTTGGAGGGTGGTTATAGCTGCTACAACCCTTGGTGACACACTAGTAGAACTGCATTTCTCTGAATGGACCATGTTCATGAAAAGCAAGTCTAACACCTCCAGAAGTATTGTTCAGTTCCCTGCTCATCTTGGTTTCCACACTTGCTTGATTGTAAGATGTAGCATCTGCCAAGCCCTTGGTTGGTTGACACACATTCCAAGCCAATCCAACACATTTGTTTCGACTGGGGTGGGGGGTATATTGGTGCACAAGTAGTATGGTTGTCAGAGTTTTAATTTCATCTTTGGTGTTTCTCTGCTACCACTAGGCCTACAAAGTACCTTGACAGAGTCATGCAATAATGCAAGCATCACTCCGCTTCCAGCGACCCTGGTAAGTACCCCGATGGAGTTACTTGCATAACCTCTCTGCACAGGAAGCCTTTTGTCTGCTTTCACCTTATTTATTTTTCATTTTTTTTGAAAATTTTTCACTTTTTCATTTTCATAATTGTGCATAGCACTTATTCATTTTAGAGGTGGAAGAGGGATCCCAACTTATTGAGAGAAGAAGAGGTTGTTCCATCAGAGAAGTAGTTTATATATACCTCTAACGTGCTTGTTAAGGGTTTCCCCCTTAGCTTACTCTACTTGACTAAGCTGACAAGGATTAACCCAAAAACAACTGACTAGAGTAGGTGACACTAGTTAGCATGCAAACATTATCTTTTCACCAAGGTTCACTTCGAAAAGTATGTATTTTCCATTGACATATCATGGACTAAAGATAACAAGTTATTCATATAGAGGCAGGACAACATATAACCAAGTATTGATAACTGCACAAGTCCTTTTGTACTTTACCCAACTTGTCTCAAGAGTCACACACGATTTCAAGTGAAACTAACCTACGAACGTAAACAAGCAAACAAACAAAAAAAGAAGTGAAAGAAAAACTAAATGTGGAAGAAAATCAAGTAAGAAAACAACATGCAAGCAAACAAACATTCAAGGTAATAAGCAAACATATGTGCAAGGTAAGAAGAAAACATACATGCAAGAAAACACTACTCCTACTCCTAAGCTAACAGTGCATGGGCCTGATCACGTGAAGTGATACTTCCAATGCAACCACTGGCACATTGGTCGACCCATCTTGGTAAAGGCATGGTTCGCGAAAATCACAACTGTGCAAACCAACAAACATGAAAGTTATAAAAATGAAGACACGCACACTCCAAGTTTAAATATTTCCACAGAACATAAGTGAGTGCAAGTGCATGACACACAATCTGTGGACTTATCACAATGTTGTGTGAAACTGCGTGCAACTGTTAAGCATACACATACTCTTGACTATGATATGCAAGAAAACGAAACAAACAAACACAAGTTGCATCATGCACGCATACTTGCTATGTAAGATTCCTCCAATACATGAGTGATGGGATCTTGTAGTTCAAGTGGAGGAAGCATAATATGTGTGTGAGATTGAACTTCAATGCATATAGATGAGTGATGAGGAGCCTTAGGTGTTTAAAAAATTTCCTGATTGGAAGTGAAACCAAGCTCAGGATAGCGAGGGCTTGACAAAACCATCAGCTCAGGCAGAAGTGCCTTAATAGTTTGTGGGGTTTCGACTTCATCCACAGATAGATCATCATAAACAGCTGGCTTGAAAAAATCAACTATGATAGAATCATCATCGTGATTGAATAGAGGAGTAAATAGAACACGAAAGCTACGATCAACAAAATCAATGATTTCATCGCCATCCTCATGATCTGATGAATCAAATAGAGGGGTAGATGAGAAGTGGAAAAATTCACCCTGTATATTTCTGGAAAAGGCAGATGAAAAATCAAGCGGATTTTCAGTGAATAATTTATCTTCTCCATTGTCGGATGATGCACTCGCATTCGGTGTGTTCTGCAAATGATCAACAATAGGTGCATCCGTAGACGAAGAGACACATGTGAAATCATGGATGGTAGAATCACCAAATATGTCAGAAAAAAATGGAGGAGCCTCAGATAGAAGGGATTCATCCTTCGCTAAGGATTGATGCTCAAGCTCCCAGTCATACTCTTTATGAATGAAAATGTAGGTTGGTTGTGGAACACCAACTTCGTTGATATCTTGATCCTCATTCACAACAAGTGTAGATTCCAGAACAAAAGAACAAAAGACAGTGCAATCCGAAGGATCAACAGAACACAAAGATAGAGGTTGAGGTAAAAGAATCAGACAACCTATGGGCTTCGCAACCAAATTTGTGCAAAAATTGAGAGAAGTGATGTTGGGAGGATGTGAGTATTGAATGGACATGTGTGCCTGTTCTCCCACATCACTCTGCAGTGGTGGAGTTGTTTGATGAGGGGACAAAAGATAGTCATTTGTGATAGTGATCGTGTCTATCTATGATTGTGCAGCTCCATCATCGAAGTATGCTGAGTAGGGCTTGGGCTTGAACTTCTTCTTGGGGTTGATTGATTTTTTAAGGAAGTGTTCAAATCTATCCCAAAGATACGGAAATTTCATCTGAATTTTTGAAGCTTGGAACTGCAACACACAAAAGCGTTTCGAAAATTCCATAGGTGATTCATGCAGGGCCTTTATTTGTTGTAAGAGTTTTTGGTCAAGATGTTCTATATCAAAATGATGGAAAGTAGATTCAATGAGATCATAGAACTGGCCAAGTGAGTGCATGCTGCCAGGAGGCAGACTGCAGCACCACTGTTGTGGGGATTCACAAAGTGTGTATGAGAGTAGCAGACTGAACTCGTCTACATTATCAAGGAATGCATAGAATTATTCTAAGTACTCAGGCTAGGCTACTTCGCCTTCACCATCATACGTGAATTCGGACAAGAGATCAAAAAACTCCCTCGTGATTTTGAGAGGTTTGGCATGCGAAAGACATTGCGGAGGGGCGAGTCTGATAGAATCCATGATAGATGTGCAACGGTTCAAAACAGGATGAGAGGACACAACTTGTCATCTGGCCCTCCTTCTAGCACTAGAAATGTTGATGATGCTAGACCCACCAACATGTCAGGGGATCTCCCTAGAAAGAAGTCCCAACTAGACCTCAGGCCGTTTAGGGTAGGAGTCCTAGCAGTGGGTTGTATGTATCGCCTTAACTCCGGTTGCATGAAGAGGCAAGTAAGATGTCCCTATTGGTAGCAAGGGTGTGACATATGTAGAAAGTCAAGGAAGGTGCATGAATGGTTCTAACACACACAGGGTGAGGTGAGTGCTCCCCTTGGAAACTTATGAAAGCACAGAGTTAAGAAGGGAAAACATGAGGAAAGATGCATCACAAACTGGAAGGCAAGTAAGCTAGCAATCCAAAGTGTGGTTAAACCAAAAACACATTTAAGTAAGATTCATACATACATATATAGAAAGAGTCTATGCACACATGCGTAAGAAAACATATACATGTATTGTTTAGAGTAAATAAGATAGCTGAAATACAATATGACATATGCATGAAACATGTTGGCTTTGTTATATTAAGCAGTGAAAGTTCTAGTCATACAATACAACCATGCCCAACAATTAATTCTAACAGCAGAATGTTACAGTCATTGTTGCCTGCTCCTCCAAAAAAATATACTAGCTTTGCACAGTGGAGAAGCCAAGACTCATGACAATACTCTCCAATATTTCTCTAAGATACCCCTATTGGAAGCTTGGCTGACCAAAATCCTCTATAATGAGTTATGAGGGACTATATATAGCAAAGGGTGGGGTGACCCTTGAAATTCCCCTTTATGACTATTCATCTATCCCCATGACTCTTCAGCTACTCTATGATTGTTACATATAACTATCGACACTTGAACTTACACTTGACAAGACATTACATATAATCTGCACATGTACCCATGTGAGACAAAATAGGCTGGAGCAAGCCATGCAAGGCATCACTATGATTTGGACAACTATGGGAAGACCAGCTCTTTGACATCCTCATGATGGTTGACAGTGGTGAACTGATGCCAAGCTTAGTAGTTTGTGATGGTGTCTATATACTCTGTGGTGACATATTTATGGAAAAGGACTCTTTTCTCTGTTGCATCTAGGTACACCGCTCTAGCTCCTCTGTCCAACTCGTCTAATATCATGTGCATCATTGTCTTGAGTGCGGTTGGACCAACGACATACTGAGGCATGGTGTCTGCACTGATCACCCAGTCTGCGTTGGTCGCTATGTGCATCAACTTGTCAAAGTACGAGTCAAGCTTTAGTCAGACTTGTGCCTTCATCTTTTCCTCTTTGAGTGTCCTAATAGATGGGATTGCATGTGTGTGCAAAAAAACATACATATTCTTGAATACCCATGCATGGGAAGCTTGTAAACTAGTGATGAGATGCGGGAGATATTCATAGTTCCTTATCTGACTCCAGATGCATTCCTTCAGCTCGAACGCTCTGGGCTTCATCATCTTGGGCAGGTGTAACGAGGCTCCCTTGTATCTCATTTTCCATGTTTGCATGTAGTTGAGAGAATTATGCACGTTTGTCAAGATACATGCTCTCCTAGCACATCACCACTACCAACCATTGAGATGGAAAACTACCTTATGCATGGTACCAAGCTTGGTATATAATGCTCGCATGACTGTCTCAAGGGACAATACTTCATCCAGTATCGCCTTCTTCACTCTGCTCGGGTAGATGCTATAACCAATTCTCCTCCTTGCTTGGCCATGTGTAACTCCTTAGCCATTCGCTCGTTCTTAGCTATCAGGGAGCGAACGCTCGAGCTAGGGGCTTCAGCATATGCTCTTGTAGCATTGGCCAATGTTGTTGGATGCTTGTGCATGTCAAACATGATCACTCATTCTTCAAACAACACAGGAGATGTGTTGTCATCTAGAGTAGACATTATGCGTGCTTTCACAACTATATGTTGCGACTCGTCGAATGATATGTTGTGCATCTCTCCTTACGAATTGTCTCTAAGGATCTTAGTATCTCCTTGGTCACTTCGGACTTGCTCTACTTTCAAATTTGGTGAATTTGGTGGGTCAACCTCTTGGTGGTAATGCATGAGGTTGATATCTTACTCTAACTCTTGTTGCTCCATATCCGTAACAATCTGCTCAAGTGCTTGTTCAATCTCTTGAGCAAAGTCTTGCTTCTACGACTACTCACCCTATTTGCTGGGTGTCAGCTATTCGGATGAGTCTACTACCTGTACGGGCGCAGTTTCATCTGTCTGTACATGTTATGCACTCTGCTATAGTTGTTCTTGATGTACTTCCTTCTCCTGTCTATGCAGCTCCTATTCCTTCCGGAGTTGCTCCTTCAACTCATGAAACTCCTTCATTGTTTCCTCCATCCTCTATTTTTCTCTCTGCCTTTGCGTGGTCCTCCTATCACATTGTTGCTTCTTCACCTCTATTGCCAAAGTTTCTTTCTACACAAGTGGTCCTGATCTGAACTTGTAACTCTGTTCTGCCTTTGCACTGTTGACAATCTTTCTCTTGACTTTCCTGCGCGCTGGTATGTTTACCTATGCTGCTGCTACTGCTCTCCTAGATGTTGCTTCATGATGCTTCTCTAACCATTCCACAACGATGTCAATCAGTGTATTGGACCTCGAGAAGTTGCAACAATATCTCCATGGGTCTTCCTCTACCCACTGACATGCCCCGTGGATCCACTGAAACTATACTCTTAGATAGTGATCTTTCACAATACAATGCGGGTCATACAGATTGAAGCTTTAGACATTTAAAGTATATTTCTTGATCTCCTATGTTTCGACATCCGTATGCTTGAGGTTCCATATCTCATACAACTCGATCTGCAACGAAAGAGTGGGCTAAGGTGCTTTCTTCTTCCAGTGCAACCTAGATGACAATCCTGCCAAGATGTGGTACGATACTTCTTCCATGAGGAGCTCTTCCATGGAAAACTTCAGAAAAACATGCAGAGGCTTCTACGTGATGTACATCCGTATGAAGGTGTCAAATGGTGAGGCATAACAATCTACTATGTTGATCAGTGCCTCCATTACTACCTTCAACATGTAAGGTGGATCCTGCTCAAATATCATCTTGTACATGAGGGTGATAAAATGATCTGACAATTGTGTGATAACACATCTAAAGCTGCATTTGCAAAACAGTTTACAATAAGTATTAACAAAGGTTTTTTCCGATGTCCATTCTCACTTCATTCTCGGGAACATATTTCATCCAATATGTAAGCGGACGTGTAGATTTCTGCTTGTTGACCTTTGGGTGGCTATCGAGCTCTCATGACCTGTTCCTTCAGCCTATGGGCCAACATGTCAGATCAGTTGCATGCTTTTCCTTCACTGGCCAGTTGGTGCAACGCGATCACCCAACTCTATGGGTAGGTCTTTGTGCTCTTTTTGCCATACAAGTGACATGCAAAGATGACCAAGTATTGATATGCCTTCTGTAGTATCATCATCTTGTAAATCTGGTTGGCTGTCATCCTAAATTTGGCTGGCTCCTTTACCCAGTTCTTTAAGATATCCCTGAAGTTGGCATTACTGTTGGGTATGCTGAAGGGTGTCTCCATGTTGATCACTGGCTTCAACAAATGGTAATAATCTTGTGCCCTAAAGGTAGCAATATTCATCCTGCTGACATTGCTCAATGTCATCATCTTGGGATCAATGTGCAAGACAATATAATGTGTCATGTTCATGCATGGGAATGGCGGATACCTGCATGAAATCCAGTACAAGCTGGACTTGTGACTGTTCACATAGACTTGGCCGTCTTCGAGATCTTCCCCAAATGTGCTTGAGAATGCATTATCGACCTCTTGCCATTTAATCTTGATGTCTTTGTCTGTGATCAACTTGGTGTCTTCATAGATTGGAAAACTCATAGACACTCGCTCAATTGTTGCTCCAGTTGTGCTTCCGTTGGTGTCCTTTGACCCTATTCTCTTCGGGGCCATTAATCCTAAACTGCTGAGAGGCAGAGGAACACCTGTTGTATCTAGAGACATGGAAACATGCATGGCAAGAAATCTATTAGTTAAAACCAAAGAAAACTTGAGGGATGACATGCAACACACCTGGGGACTGACTAGAAAGGATTGCACAATTTTCATTGGGAGGTCGGTAGACTGACTGTCAGAACTACGCAAAAGGTAGTCTAGACTATCGGGAGGCTAGTTGACTACTAGAATTGCAAAATGCATAATCCAGACTGACCTACTGGGTGTTGGGATTGCACAATGCACAATTTCAACTGGCAAGTGCTACAGGCCCAGGGACTAAATTGCCCAATTTTTTGGGCCAACAGTCACTGCCTCTCAGAATTTCACAATGTAAGACTCGAGGGCAGTCACTAGCCAGAATTGACCATTTTATAGGAGGAAGGCAGAGCCTTCCCTCTCAAAATTGTGCAATGCTATCTTGGTGAGGCAGAGTTTGAGCCAAGGTTGCATAGACTACCGACAGGAAACTAAAAGCAA
This sequence comes from Pinus taeda, assembly GCA_000404065.3. Classification (NCBI taxonomy): domain Eukaryota; kingdom Viridiplantae; phylum Streptophyta; class Pinopsida; order Pinales; family Pinaceae; genus Pinus; species Pinus taeda. Next base: position 24,876 of record APFE030201865.1, read on the forward strand.
ATGAAGATGTGAATGCATGGCAATACTGAGTGGAAGCAGGAGTGAGTGATAGTGCATGCAAATAGAAAATGTAAGATTTAGAAAATGGAACAACATGTATGTGTTTGAGATGCTAACAAAAACTAAAATGGTGCTTGTATAGGATAACATGCATGCAAATGACAACAACCATTCATAGAAATAAAGCAGACATCACTCAAACAAGCCAAAACACAAAAAGCAACAGAAATGCTACAAAAGACAAGTTAAGCAGACTTACCCAAAAATAGTTGAGCTAGATGTGTCGAAGACTCCTGGATGTGATGTGGGATGTTAAAGCTCCAAGATTGATCTGAAGAATGAGATCTAAAGCATCAAATAAATAAGTTTGAGGCTCATGATGCGTATGTTACAAATATAAGCAAAAGTGACACTTGGAGGAAAGTCTCTAAAATGATCTTTGCATGTAACCTCGAGCTGCTAAAACTAGCTCCCTAAAATCAAGGAATGCTTTTTGAATGTTGCTTTTTTCTGTTTAGGGGAAAAGCAGCCCATGCATGCAAGTCAAGTTTCCTTGGTCCTAGGTGGAACCGGTCAACTTGAAGGCACATGCAACAACCTGCTTGACTGAGGGGGATTTTTGCGCAATTTATAGGAGGAAGCTGGGCTGGCTCTCCAGAGGGATTGCACAATTTTTGGGAGGTGCAACTCATTGTTGCCTAGAATTGTGCAATTTATGGGTTGAGTAGCACTATTGGGTTAGATTGCGTAGTTTTCACTGGGAAGACTATTTGACATGATTACGCAGTTTCTGGGCCTAGCAGGCTGCCCGTCTGATTTGAGCAATTTCTCGAGGGAAGGCTAGTTCCCCTCGACCATTGCACAATTTCTTGAGGTAGCTACTCAGCGGGTAGCTGGACCAAGTTCGGAGTGACAGCCTATTAGGGGCATGAAGCAAGCTATCATGCACAAGCTGATGAGCTATTAGAAAACCATTGAAACTCATGTACTTGACAGTGCAAGACATGTTGCCGAGGATGGTTGGTAGGGAGGCTCCAAAACAAAGTTAAGGAAAAATTTTGGAGGGTGGTTGTAGCCGCTACAACACACCAAAAAAAATGATACAAATTTGATACACTATGAGGAAAAATCCAATACTTATTTCTAAAAAATAAATTCGCAAATGCACAAAAGGTTTCTCCACTTGAACCGAGCACTACCAATTCACATATTGATACCAATTGAGGGTTAAGGGAAATGTAAAGCTTGCACCAATTGTATTTCATGAACACAAGACTACTAAGCATAATAAAACTCACAACTTAAATGAAATAAGGGATTTTCACCCAAGATGCAAACCTTTTATTTTCTCAACAATCTTCCTTTTTGAGGCTGATAGTTGTTTCTTGCCACTGCTTATCAAAGAAACTCTCCCTGAACCAATGATATCTGATCTCCTGCAACTAATTACTTACATATGTGAGGGGATTGATCCCATGGACCTGACTTGACTGTGGGCCTCTTGTCATTCCAGACTTCTATTGCAACACCTTTTCTACTTTTCACAACATAAGATATTGTTGTGTAACCCCCTTTGAACTCATGCTGGTTGCACTTATCCTCTCCTCTTGAAATGTTGATACATTCAAAATAAACCAATTTATTCTTGTAATCAGCAAGACAACACGACAATACCTTCATCAATCAGATGCACCTTTCTTTTCATTCGTTTTTCTACCTGCATCTGACTTACTCAACCTCCCTTGAGGCCCTTCTCTTCCTTCACTAAAGAGAAACAAAGGATCTACTCCCCCTTAGTAGATCATCCTCCTTTTTCCATACCTTCAATGGTCGAGTCCTCACATAAGCATTACTCTCTAGCTTCTTCTTTACCCATGTTTGGGATTTCTCTTGGCTACACATGGCTAGAAGAAACTTCTCTTTCAACTCCACTTTCTTCACCCAAATCCTCTTAATGCCATTTCACCTTACAGTTTTGTTAGAAGAGTAGGAAGATCATTATTTTGATTTATGTCTCCTCTTTTCATCTTTCTCTTTTGACATAGAGCACTGAAGACATATGCATATCTCTCAACCCCATTGTTTCTCCTTGTCTTCAAATCCCAAGCTGCTACAATCACATGCATACACTGAGAAGCATTCCATTTCTTTCCATATCTGCAACATTCTTTGTTGTGCCCAATATTGCTATAACTGTAGCATTTCGTTTGGATTAATAATGGGGCAAAGGAGTTACTCTTCTTGACATCATTCTTGTCAAAACTCCTATCATGGTCAATTTCCTTCTCCTTGCCTCTTTATACATTCTTGGGTTGTTGCTGCCCAAAAAATAATTTTTCTTTCCATGTCATCTACATTTTATGGATTTATCTCCAAAATTATTGCAAGAATAGAAATACCCATAAAAAGGATTTTGATGAAAAGGGCTACCTTCTCTTTCAAAGCTTTGTCCTTAAGGAGGAAAGGACCTCTGATGGTTCTCTACGTGCCTTTCATGACAACTTGCATTTCTTCCTCGCACTCTTTCTTGAAGCTACCTAGCTTTCTTCTGTTGCACTACTTGTTGTTACTTCTTAACCTTTTGTTGTTTCTTTCTCTTCTCTTGTTGTTGTGACTTTCCTTGTTGTTGTTTCTATCCAACAACCTCTTTTCCTTTGTTGTTGTTGGAACCTCAAACTCCATTTACCTAGGAAGTTGACCCTTCAACCTTTGCCTTATTGGAGCTAGGTTTTTCTTTGAAACCCAAACAACCTTGATGGGAGGGGATATTTGCCTGCTAAGCATCCCATCCAAGACTTTCTTGATATCCTCAAGCTTCTAATATTGAGAAAACTCTTTATTTTAATTTTCTAAGTCATGTCTCAATGAGACTACATTTTGTAGTCTTTCACAGTAAGATTTTTTTCTCACTCAGCTGATTGGTTAACATCTCATTCAGTTTGCTAGCCTCTTCTAGTTGAGCATTTAGTTCAACCATTGTTTTTCTCAACTTCTCATTCTCAAGCTCATAGATTTTCTGTTGCTCCTCTAACTTGATATTTTCCTCTAATAGGTCCTTGATCTTCTTTAGAGATGAGATCAACCTATTTCTAAAAAATATCCTTTCATCTAGATCCTTTTCCTCATTATCAGATGTGGTAGATGAGTTACCATAGATATCTATAGGCATCTTTGTGTCCATGGAGTCTTCCACAGGTCTAAGGGTTATCCCTTCATCATCACTACCTGGGGTATTCTCATTTTCTCCTTTAGATGAGCATACCAGGAATCTTTCTTATTCCTTTGAGGATTCCTCATTATCTATTACTACGAAAGTGGATCTATCTTCATTACAATTACTAGATGGATAGTTATCTCTATTTTCAAGTGATACACATGTACATCTAGATAATGAAGGACCTATCTCTTTGCATTTATAGCACAACAATAAATTACCTTCTAAGCAACATGATCTTCCTTTCGAGACTTATTCATCATCAACCCGAGTGTGATGAGAAACAACTTCTGCATGTTCTGATTCATTTCTAGAGCAACAAGGTTCTTCATCCTTCTCTTGAGCCACATGGACATCTCCTTGCTACAAATATTGCAATCTATCCAACAATTCCTTTGCTGACTCACAATGCCTTGCTTTATCAACATATGGCTTAGATGTCCCTTTCATGATGATCTTTTGGGGTTCTTCATTATGCTTACTCTTTTCTCCATTCAATATGGAGAGCCGTATATCAACATCCAAGGTCATTAAACAAACTACCATTCTAACCTTCCAGAGCTCGTAGTATGATCCATTTAAAATGGAACTGCTTTTGATATTGGCCAAACTCGATTATAGATTGTTTCCCTTTGGTCTACGTTTTAGTGATTAAGCTATTTCTTAAGGAACTTGGCTCTAATACAAATTGTTGGAAACAATGTTAATATTGGGGGGGGGGGGGGTGAATTAGCATTAAGGACAATTTTCAATTATTTATGCCAATTTACTTTCCTTATTCAAACTTGGAAACCATCCATATAATCAACGACAACATATAATATAGCAGCAATGTGAAATCAACATATAAGCATAGACACCATGAGAATCATACACATGAGACACAAGGTTTTACGTGGAAACCATTTTGGGAAAAGACCACCAAATCTTGTTGTTGTTATTGATGTAAAATAATAGGACCTACTCTATTACATCAATCTATTTTGCGAGCGACCACCCACAGGAAGCACCAACTCCCTGTTTTTTAAGACATGTGTCCAACATACCAGAAGCACCATGTGAAGCACCAAATTCAGAGATTTTTTGCAAGCACCAACTTGCAGTTCCTTGGATTTATGCAAGCACCAACTTGTAGGAGGCACTGACCCCCAAGCCTTCTCAAGCACCCACTAGAGATGGAAGCACCAACTTCCTGTATGCAGGCTCCAACCCACACTCAATAAGGAACTCAATGTTCTCTGTAATTGGCAGCCATTTTGCCTAATATAATATCTATTATTCATAGCCCTTGGCCCACACAAAACTCTATGAACTCTACAACATCTCGTTGTTCTTATCAACAACAGTCACTCATCTCAGCCCTCAAAACACTTTGTTCTCTCCTCTTCATTGACACACACTTAGATCTCAGCCTTCTATTCTTCATGCTCTCTTAGCCTTACACACCATAGCACTAGCTTGCTCAACCTTCTTCACGTAGCACACACTCATCTCTCAACATTATTTCTCTACATAGGAACCTTTAGCCTTTCTCACGTAGCAACACAACTTCTCTCAGGTTCTCTTACCTCTACATAGGCACTCTCAACCTTTCTCTGCAGAACAAGCCCACTTAACCTCATACAACAATGCGTGCACACACACATAGATTTTCCACTTCACTGTGTAGCAACAATGCTTCTTTTCCCCCTATGCTATTTTGTTCCTCTACTGCATAATGTTTCCTCTATTGTCCTATATCCACACTGCCCGAGTGTACCTATTCATGGATTTTTCATTCCATTGTTGCATCTGACTTGGTCTCTAGCACTGCATTAAACATGAGAATGGGCACTTGACTGCTTCTCCATATTGAGAATTAATTCTAAGTCCACCTGCACACTCCAACCAGGAATAAGCCTCTTTGTGAAAAAATCTCCTTTCACTGAGGCTCTCCATGCTTATTCATGGTTTCACACAACTTAGTTGTACTTTGGCATGGCTTCTTTCTGGATTGTTGTCCTCGTTTCCTTTTCTAGATCTTTTTGTAGATCCATCTAACTTCATGAACCAACTCCATCGATTTGTATTTTTTGTTAACTTTCAACCCATTCATCTATTTAAGTCATTGAGGCCTACATCCGAGCATAGAGATGGATTGTCTCACCTCAAGGAATACCCAACACTCTTTTATGAAAAATGGTCCTTGTGGCCTTGACCTAGTGATCTTTGATAGTCGCCATTACTCCTGAGACCAACTCCTCTAGATGATCATGGTACTTGCTGTTGACTCATCCATTTTCCATACACCTTTGTACTATCATATCTGAGCCACAACATATCGTAACTCACACAAGAGGGATGTTACGATATTACTTAGTTTCAATACCATTAGCCCCTTGTTTCTTAGCTCATTTTGCATTTGATTTCTCATAGGATCGAGACCTGTGACTATCGGCTTCATACTCCACTGTGGTGTTATATCAGAGCCCCTTGATATCGTAACTTTTATTAATAGGCCTTGTAAAATCACAAGCTTCTAATTGGTCTTTATTCCCTTCTTCTCAGGCCCTTATTGTTTCTCCTCCATGGGACCGAGAGCTGTGACCAGCGGTATAGCCCTTCGGTGCTGCAATATTGGAGCCACCATATCTCATAACTTTGATTCAAATGATGTTACGAGGTCGTGAGGTTCCGAGCTCCTTTCTCTTGGCACTTTCGTATTTTTTCTCCATGGGACTGTGCACTGTAACCAACGACTTAGCTTTTAGATGTTAAGGTCTTTTGTTCCTATTGAGGGACAATCTTCCTTTATTAACTGCTCTATGCCCTTCGTTCTTTCAATCTCCACATGACCATGTGGTTGTAAATATTTGAGCCCCCTTTTATTGTAACTTTCTCAAGTGACATCTGAACAAGAGTTATGAGGTCCTCATCCTCAGATATACTAATCTCTGATACGCTGACATCACTTCTACATGTGGTGACTCCTGAGAGGTGAGATGTGTCACTCTGATTTGTCCCATTGGGCCACTAAAAATGCAAAAACAGGATTCCACATGTCTACTATAGTTGTCATGTCATGCTGGCGTCAATTTCCACTTTAGCTTCTCAGACCCAATGCCATGTCACCACGTGTCATATCAAAGGAGAGAGAAAGAGTCTTTATGTGCCTTGGTTTTGCAACAAAATCCTTTGCTGACTCTGCTAAAAATCCCTCAATGCTTTAATAATTTCAACATCACTAAATATCATAACTTCTCAAAATACAAATTTTAAGAAGTTTTGATATTTCGATATGCCCTGACCTTCAATATTCATCCTTCTAATATAGCCTGCTCCGAGGTTCTGATATCAGGTCCCAATGTGCTTCGACCTCCGATATTCATCCTTCTGCTCTGTTGACCTCAGGTATAGCCTACTCCAATGTTTCAATGGTCTTTGGCATCTGATATGCAGATATGACCTGCTCCGAGGTTCTGATATCATGTTTCGATGTGCTCCGACCTCGAATATTCATCCTGCTTAGGACTTCAAGTCCTTGAACTTCAGCAGACCATAAATTTTAATCTCGGAGGTCATTTTCAGACTTCCACACACTGTTCAAATTCTTTGTTAAAGCACTTCCCAAAGAGGGTCCGATGTATATTTTGATCCCATCTTACACCTATAAAATAACTGCAAACTCTCTTCCACTCTATGCTCCTTGCCTCTTCTTCTTGTGCCTCAAATCTTAAACTCCCAACCAGCATAGGCATAATTTCATGGCTTCTCTAGTAAGCCTGCTACTATGATCATTCTCTACAAATCACTCTAGCAACCATGGGACTCCCCTTGAGCTCGACACATCTAACATACCAATGCTAGCTTAATTACCATCTCATCTAGGCTTGGGAACATCAAAGCCAACATTTGTTGCGACAAGCATCCATGCTAATCTAACTGACATCAATGCCAACACTCCTGCCAATAGTTCGACATTTCCAACTTCCCAACACATCTCCCAGCATGACTATTGACATCAATCCCAACACACTTTCAGATATCTTTACTAAGCCATTATCCATCCAGACAATGCCATCTGTCCAACACTTAGTAGTATGGTGGTGCTTTGAGTACATGATTGGTTTACTTGTATTTGTTTTAATTATGTTTCCTTTCTATTTATTTAGTATTTTTAATTTTTTTGGTACTTTAAGAACACCATATACTAATCCATGTGTAGGAAAAGGATTAGCAACCAACAAAGCAATATTCAAAGATGATCAAGAGTTGGAAATAACTCTTTCAAATCTTAGTAGCAAGTAAGATTTATATTTATCAGGAAGAATAGATATTGACAGTAGTCAAGAACTTATCTACCTCGCTAGAAGCGAGAGAAGAACAACAACACCATGAACCACATCCACAAGAACATATTCACCCTTGCAAACTTGTTGAGGAAACCAAATAATTAGGGACCAAATCCAATGGAGAAAAACCATTAGAACCTGGGATTGAAGAGTTTTCGACATGCCTATTTGTAGATCCTCTAAGCACACAAGAAGATAATCATATAACGCTACAAGATTTGCATGGAACGGTAAAGGAGGTTATGCTAAGTGAGCCAAATAATGAGGTAAACCAAGAGCATTTTGATTTTGTTGAAAGTTGGTTTCAATCAAATATAAGACCATAATGCTCCTTCATTCTTCATTACTTCTTGACATCATCATCAAAATAGTTTATTCTTCATACCCAAGAATATATTAAACACTATATTCTAAACTTGAGTATGAATGAATTTTTATACGTTTTACACACATGGTTACATTGGAAATACTCTTATACTTGAGGAGAGGAATTTCTTTTTCTCAGGTAGAATAGGATACTAAATAAATAAATAAATGTTGCATATAGTAGTTAGTTTAGTTCTAAAATATAGTGCAACGTCTTTCCCATTTTTTTGTATAAGTAGGGATGTTAATAGCTAAAAAGAAACACAATTGAAAATGGGAGATATATGTTCCAATAGTGGATTTTTGTTGAGGTTTCTTTAAACTGCATATTATTTTAATGAAGATTTCCACTCAATATTATTTCCAATAGCCACATGGTTCAGCTACTACAATGATTTCCCACTTATTGTTTGTTTATTATAGTTAGATTTGTTTTTAATTTTTGTTCTTTTTAATAAAGTAAGCTATGGCCATTATGTTTGAAATCTTATGTGAAGTTAATCTCCTTAATATTTAGTTTATACATCTAAAATCAATATGATTTCATTGCAACATAGTCTGGTGCTACATACCAACTGTCTGCTATTATATTTCAGCTAACTAGTACCCATAATTTCAATTTCCATAATGTTGGTACTCAGTTCAGTACAAGTACCCAAAAGTTCAATTTCTAGAATTTTGGTACTCAGCTTGGTACAAGTGCCCAAAATTTCAATTTCCAGAATTCCAGATCTTGTCATGAATACGACCAAATATTCAGGATGGTAGTTCCACCCGTTCAATATACACTTTGTTCATGATATTTAGACATTTTTTATCTTCATGGCTGAAGCTATTTCGCAAGACAAAGCTAGATTCAAGGATCTTGTTTGTTTTGGATGCTTACATACTGGAAGAATGTTTTCAAAAGTGGAAGAAGACATCTTCATCAAAGGAATAGAATAGTTAGGGGAGTATTTGATGATACCTTTCCTTTTTCCTTAAGTTGTTAAAAATGATGCATTCATGCTTTATCATTACTTATATGTTTTAAGACTGCTATTTAACAAAGATGATTGAATAAGAAATCATTTTCATAAAAGTTGAATTGAATGGTAATTCCAAACTATCCATAATTGATATACCTTTTATGTTTTGGAATTTCATTTTTCTTATACATATAGATTTTTTATTATCAATGCAAAATAATTTCTCAAAAAATAGTTACCAAAGCATATTAATGGAATTAAAACAAAGGTCCTTACAATGATACCATTGAGAAAAAAACTTGAATACTATAACCAAAACTCCAAAGCATGATATCCAAGCATATTTATTAATACTTGTAGAAGAGTTGATTAGGTATCTTCTCATAGTGGAACACTAATTTAAAAAGTGAAATCATACATGAAAACTATGATTGGTAGGAATTTAGGTGTCTTTTGGTTATTCTTTGGTTAGCCTTATCCATCTCACATTAAAATGGCTCATTCATACTATGTCCTTTGAGTACCTATAAGTACCTTATGTGTTCAAGACATTATGCAGGTAATCAAAGTCACATTGAAAGGTGTCATCTAATGCCTTTAAGGGGATTTTTGAAGCTGCTCCACCATCTATTAATTGCAAAAGCAATGTCTATAATATAAACCTAAAATGGTAGGAAACATGGGACTAGAGCCTTTAGTGTCAAATAGGTTTAAGAGGTTAACTCGTCAAGGCTATGGACGCCTATTGGAAGTGGGTACTGACCTGTGATACCACTAGGGAAACCCATCGGGGCTATGGATGCTCACGAACAATGGGTCTTCTACGTAAATAAGTGTTAACCAAACTAGCGATTTTTGTCTACATGTATGATGGTTACTCTACAGTGTAACAATCAAAAGGAAGCATGTGTGGATTGAAGTCAAGGGAAAAATGAACTCCATAAATTTGCTACTAGAGAATTACCTTAAGGTAACCTTAGATCCTCTATCATTATTTTTTCATACTATATCTAATATTTAATTCTCTTAGAAGTTGGACCTACGATCACAGAGAATTAATAAAAATTGACTCTGAAGCTAATTTGTAATACTTGGATAGCTATAAGACTTTGGGATTTGGTTAGTAATAACTAATTTTTCATTGGCTCATCATTTGTTGATATTGTAATAAGCCTCCTACTTTTTTATCTACAAACAAGGAGAGCCCCTTAAATTTATAAAAAGTTTCTTTTTCTTCGGCATAAAATTGTTAAGAATTTATGAAATCATATGTAATGAGTGATTTGGTAAAAGTTAATAAAGTCACAATTGACGATTCATTGAGTTTCTGAAGTGTTTAAGTATGTGAGTTTTTCAACGACCTTGTTGGTGTCGGCAAGGGCCCACCATCCCAACATTGGAACGCTTTACTGTATCATTTTAGTTTTATATTTGTTAATTAACAAGTATTGTTTATCGTTTTTAGTTTTATATTTGTTAATTTAAGTCGATGGTTTTCCATCAAGCCACTGTTCATTTAAGTCGACTATGATCCACCTTTTTTTACATGCAAATACCATTTGTTTCCAAAACTTTATTTCACTAGTTTAGACTCCCTCTCTCAACACCATAAGTTGTTTTAATTTTTTTTATTTCATTTATATCACTTTATTTTACATCTCATTAGCACTATTAATATGTCACCCTACAACATCCTTGTATAAGTTTAATTTTTTTTAATGTATCAGTCACATAATTTCATCATCTCTCATTCTCCTTAATGTTTTCTTTTTACGGATGATTTAAAATAAGAAGGCACCTCTTTGAAAGAAGCCAATGTGGCTATATATATATATAATATATATATATATATATATATATAATAATTCACTATATATACAAGTAATGGTGCAAGTAATTTGTTTATCTTAAATTATTTCCGATGTGCCTTTTATTCCCTTATTTTGACTTTGTATATGCCCACCCTAAATCATATCGTTTCACTACCTCTCTTCAATCTTTTATTTTAATTCGTTTCTTTTATGTTAATTTTATATTTGGTATATATTTTGTTTTATTTAATCAGATTTTTAAAGATATTACAATTTTTTTATTTAATTGTTGTTAAATTTGTTATTATATATTATTTTTTTATTTTTATGTGATTAATATTCCATTTTAAATCCCTAAATATAAACAATGTAAAGTAACAATTTAAAATTAACAACCATTAAAGTTATGAAAGAGTTAATAAATAAATAAATGTTTTTTTTTAATCATTTAAATACTTTTTTTTTCAAAAAGAGGGTGTTTATTTTAACTCTGTTCTCCTATGTTAAAGGAATATTCTAATCCAATCTTGTACATTGTTAGGGTTAGGTTAGGTAGTTGTTTTCTTTAGCTTTATTTTTATTTTTTTTTGGTCAATTTGTAAGCTCCATGGTCATTCCTCGAGGGTTTCAATGTTAGACAATACAAGATCATGTGCTTTAGGACTTTTCCTTGAGGACCATGAGTTTCTCGATTAGGCGATAGTTTTGGGTTGAGCTAGTTTTCATGTGAACTTAGTCCCATTTGCGTGCCTTAAAACAATAGGGCAAGTGCTCCTGTCACTTGTGACTAGCCATTGAGAAGTTCAAAGGTGTTGGTGTCGAAAGCAACCCATTTTAGAACATCAACATTTTTTTGGTGACCATACTGGGGATTGAGATTAGTTTTGCTTTGTTTATCATTTCATATAGCATGCGTTGTTATTTTCAAATTCTGATTGAAAGTTTAACTTGGCATCTTTTCCCCACCTTTTTTATTCCTCTTACAAAATCTTCCTAGGATCATGTCAATAAGTTCATATTTTTTTTATAATTTGCAATGGTTCATGAGACTCTTACTTCCTCCCATCTATTCCCTCTCACTCTTTTCAAAGAGGTAGAAGTTTGGTACCCTAATATTGTGGGGTCAACCCTCTTTGATAAATTTTTGTATGATTTCCCCCCTTTACCTATGCCTCTACAATCCCAATTTTGGTGTATCTTCTATGAGAATCCCCATAACCCTTTGACTTGTTGAATACTCTCTGAAGCTAAGAGGAAATACAATATTGAAAGGAAGAATCCTATTACTTCATATGTGTGGGATTTTGTAGATATTAAAATTGCATCTCCTATTCTGTGTGAAGAGGCCACCCTTGATCCCTACCTGGATCACTCTCCAACCCCATGGCATGTCTTCCCATTTGATGACTCGTTATTTCAAGAAGATCCCAAGTTTCACACATACCATGAAAGTCATGAACCTCAATCCAACCCCCACCTCCTTTATCCCTCGAATAATGTTATTCATATTGATTGCAATAAAGAAAGGTTGAATCTTGGTGATGAGGATACACTTCCTAATTTGCATAACCAATTTTTTTATTTTTATTTATTTATTATTATTATTATCAATTTTTTCTTCTTCAAATATTGATAAAACAGATTCCACTTTCAACCTTTAAAAACATCCGACTTCTTGGATATCTATGAAGATACCTTCTTTAATGAACTCCCAAAGGAAGTCCTTACTTGTAAAGTGTTGAGTCTTAATAGTGAAAACTCCTATCTAGACATGGACGATGATGATTCGTTCTTTAATGAACTTGAAAAAGAAGTTTCCCCTCCAAATCTTGTAGATTCCTTGAACTTTCTTGATACGGATGACGAGACCTTTTTTGATGAACTTGAAAGCGAAATCACCATTTTTTTATCCTAGGAATGCATTGTTGACTATTTCGATTGACTTTGAAAGATCTAAAATTGAAATTCCTAAGGTACTTCGTAATGTTTAGGATTACAATAATAAATTTCCTAATGTGAATCTTCGTCATATTGCCCATGAATATTTATGTCTATCCAGCATGGTATGCACTCGTAGGCACACACTTGTGGGTAAGCACATCATACAAGATGGCCAATAGTATTTTTGGCTTCTCAGTAAGCCATTATCATTGCCACACATTCTTGTTGGCTGGAAAGATAATCATCCTTGCCTTAAATCCATCCAACAAGCCATAATCCTTGCATGTAATATCTAAGGCCATTTCCTATACTTCAAGTTGCATCTTGTGGGATCATAAATGGTCTTGAATTCTTAAGTTTGTACATAAATAATTTTTTTTAATAAAAATAAAAAAATTACAAATTACAAAAACATAAAATTTTTGCTATTTTGTTTTCTATGTTTTCAACTTTGCTTTATTTTTTCCTTGCTTTTTGTTTCATCTTTTTACTTTCCTTTTATGTCATAGTTATCTTGCAATATTTGCAACTTTTGCACCTAACTTCACTCCATGTCTCCAGTTTAGAGTAGGTTTTGGTGCTTCTTATTTCACCTATTGTTTATTGTCAAGAAGGATAGGGTATATTAGTCAATTTGATTGGATCAATGGTGATAAGTGAACATATTTTGCATTGTTGATCACTGACTTTCTATTTTTTTATGAGAATAGGGAATGCAAGAAAATATATAAATACTTGTCTTGTTTATCTTCAAATATCCTGATTGTTTTGATTTAGCTCGCTCATGTAGAAGCACCAGCCCAAAGGAAATCTTTGTGTTACTTGTTGACCTCTTTACTTCCCCCTTATCTCTTTATATCTTGAGTGAACTAGCATGCCCATGTGCGAACCTTTGAAGCTTTTTCTTCTTTTACACTAATGACTTCTTGATCTCATCCCTGATGATTCATGCTTTGTCTTGCTTCCTTCATCCCCTCTACTTTCTTGATTTCACATCTTTTTAGATTCTTGGAATCTTCACACGTGCACCCCTGGAACTGACAGAATTTGTTGGTTGGAAAATTTTGATGAAAATTTTCATCAACACTTGCTAATTTAGGCTCAACTATAATCTCTTTTCTCTTCACATTTATATTTTTCACTCTAGCATTTCCCTTACACTTGCATTCCTTATAACATTATTGCAACCCACATTGCCACATCCTGTAACATTTCCACCAATTTGTCTTCTAGACCTATATCTTTTAAATGTCGCATGCCATATCCTTGTACGTTTCTCATGAGTCCAAAGAAAGAAAGAAAAAGAAACCCATTTTTCCCTAAACCTACCCCAAAAGAGAACTTGGTATCTTCTCTTCAAAGAAACTACATCAAGTTGTAATATGAATACTCAAAATTCCTTGTCCTAAAAAGAAAAAGGCACAAAGCTATGGTGTTGTTACAAATTATTTCTATCTAACTTTTGGCATTTTTGATGTATTATAACATTTAATGCATGTTTACATCTAATGAGAGCTTATTCCTTATGTTACACAATTTTTTTGGGGGCCTTGTCCCTTGAATCGTTATAGAAATGCCATGTAAGTCTTATATTCAATGCAACTCCAATGTACATTCACTCAACAATGGGGTAGAAAACCTGGTCTCTTCTCTCCAAAGAAACTACATCAAGTTGTGATACAAATACTTGAAATTCCTTGTCTCTATTATAACATTTAATGCATGTTTACATCTAATGAGATTTTGTTCCTTATGTTACACATTTTTTTTGGGGACCTTGGCCCTTGAATCGTTATACTCCAATGTAGTTTTTTGGGGCCTCGGCCCTTGAATCATTATACTCCAATGTAGCTTTTGGGGGCCTTGGCCCTTGAATCATTATACTCCAATGTACATTCACTCAATGGCCTATTATAACATTTAATGTAATACTCAATGGCCTATTATTACATTTAATGCATGTTTACATATAATGAAAGCCTATTCATTACTACATCGGAGGCCTTGGCCCTTGAATTGTTATACTCCAATATACATTCACTCAATAACCTATTATAACCTATTATAACATTTAATGTAATACTCAATGCTCCAATGTACATTCACTCAATAGCCTATTATAACCTATTATAACCTATTATAACATTTAATGTAATACTCAATGCTCCAATGTACATTCACTCAATAGCCTATTATACCCTATTATAACATTTAATATAATACTCGATGACCTATTATTACATTTAGTACATGTTTACATGTAATGAGAGCCTATTCATTATATTACACAATATTTTTTTAGGGGCCTTGGCCCTTGAATCATTATAAATACCATATAAGTATGATATTCAATGGAATTCTAATTTTTTTGGGGCTTGTACCTTGAATTGTTATAAATACCATGTAAATTTGATATTTCCTCAAAATTCATTTCAATTGCTTCCTGTATAATGAGTTACAATGTAAGAGAAAGAATTTTGGAAGGATGTAATATTTAAGAGAAAGTGGAATTTTGGAAGGATGTAATATTTTGGAAGGATGTAATGTGTCACATATTGTTTCATGGTTTTTATCCATTACTCTATAGAGGGTTGGATATCAAGCATTCTACAAGGATCATACAAAGAGTTAATTTCTTTCCAGTGCTACAAGGGATATTAGGTTCAATTTATTTTATTAGTCATGTAGTTTTTTCAATTATCATGCTCCTTACTGTTTTATTTTCACAAATGATTCATAATAAGAAGGAACCTCTTTGAAAGAAGTCAACGTGGCTAGTCTATATATACATTTTGTTCATTGTATATAAAATGCATTTCTTTTTAATTTAGTTATCACACAATTAAGGGTGCAGATGATAAGACTTAACGCATATATAATCATTTCTGATGCGCCTTTTATTCCCTTATTTTGACATTGTATATGGCTATCCATATCATAGCGTTTCCCTATCTCTCTTCCATCTTTTATTTTAATTCAATTATTATTATTATATTTTTTTTTTTTTAATTTTTATTTTTATTTTTATTTATTTATTTATTTATTTATTATTTATTTATTTATTTATTTATTTATTTTTTTTTTTTTTTTTTTTTTTTATATTCTGTTTTATTTAATTAGATATTTAAACCTTTTACATTTTTCTTTTATTTAATGGTGGTTAAATAAGTTATTATATATAAACTTATTTTGTATTCTTTATGTGATTAATATTGAATTTTACATTCATGAATATAAAAAATGCAAAATAAGAATTTAAAATTAACAACCGTTAAATTCATGTGAGATTTAATAAATAAACAAATGCTTTTTTCTTTAATTTTATAAACTTAATCATTTAAATACCTATTTTTTCAAAAATAGGATGTTTATTTTAAATCTATTCCCTTGTATTAAAGGAATATTGTAATCCAATTTTGCATATTGATAGGATTAGGTTAGGTAGTTGTTCTCTTTAGTTTTACTTTTCATTTTATTTTGTGAGTTGTAAGCCCAAGGATTATTCCTCAAGGGTTGCAACCTTAGACAAGATGGGATCATGTGCTCCTGGACTTTCCCTTTAGGGCCATGATTTTCTCAAAGAAGGCGATAGTTTTGGATTGTGCTAATATTGGGATGAGTTCAGTCCCATTTGTGTAGCTTAAAACAACAAGGAAAGTGCTCCAATCACTTCTCACGAGCTACTGAGAATTTAAAAGGTGTCCGTGTTTAGAGAAACCCATTTAAGAACATCAACAACATTGTCATTCATGAATCAAAGGAAGTGGTATTATAGCTTGATATATTGCATGCCCTCATCAAGTGAAGTAAAATAGGTATGATGTTTACTGATTCTTTGTTGATTTACAATGTTCTAATGATTCTATGGATGGTATGGTTGGATAGTCCTCTTTGATAGCTTTCCAACAATATGTCGCAGTTAGTAAAAATCCTCCCAGATCAGAAGTTATGTTCGTTTGAAGTTGGCAGCTACAATAAGTATCAAAAACACCAAATTTGTTAAATAAGGAGCATATTCTATGTGGATATATGGTCTTGTGGTGAAACCTATGACAATTGTCTCATAAACATGCATATTATTTAATCAATTAAACTTCAAGAATATTCTATAGAATCTAGCCATTGAAATTCTAATGCATGATGTATGATATGTCATCATGCTCGAAGTTTAACAAGGGGTCATCCTTCCACGCAAACTCAATCCTATAACAACATGTGACAAGGATCTGTTTGACCCCTTGGTCGAGTGCCATGTGGCCCCCCTACACAGTCATCATCGACGTGCAAGTAACAAATCACATGTGGGAAAATGTTGGTAGTAAAACATAGACAGTGACATGGTTATTGAGGATGATATGGTGCAAGGAGGATGACATAACATCCTATCATGGTGTGATGTGTCATGTCAATGTGGCTATGTCAGATGACCAATACACACAAATATGGCTGACACATGTCCTACTTACAATGCACCAAGTGTTAGGCATGATGTCATAGTGACATCAAAAGATGTGTGTTTAATATTCCTTAACTCTCGTTTATTTGGCTTAGTCACATGGTTTGTCCTAGCTCATAAAAAGTGGGGCCTCATATCATATAAATAAAGGTGTGATTCAAGTCTTAAAAAAGGAATTGGAGAAGTGTGAACATGTGAAGGTGTGGCCTTCATGACTAGTTTGAGGCATAATTACATGGCGGTTGCAGGGTCTAAACCCTATGGAGTTATATGGTTTAATGTGGAGAATGATGCTCAACTAATTGTCTTTTTTATATTCCTATGGAGGCACTATTGATGTGGATTCGTTGTTTTGGTATGACCTCATGGAATTACAAATATTTTGATATAGAGCATGAGGCTCATATTATTTGTTTCATTCTATTCATATGGTAGCATTTTTTATGTGGATTAGTTGTTTCAATCTAACCCTATGGCATTACAAATATTTTGATGTGAAGCATGAAGCTTGTTTGAATGGTTTCGTTCTATTTCTATGGAAACATTGTTGATGTGGATTGGTTGTTTTTTTTCCAACTTTGTGCCACTACAAATATTTTAACGTGGAGCATGAGGCTCCTTTGATTGTTTTGGTTGTGTTCTTTTGGAAACACTATTGATATAGATTGGTTGGTTCAGTCCAACCCCGTGGTAGAACAAATCCTTTTAACGTGGAGCATGAAGCTGTATGATTGGTTTCTGTATGACCTAATGGAAATATTGTTGACATGGATTCATTTTATTGGTCTTGACAATACAACATGGGAAGAATATCAACATCCACCTTAAAAGGTTATGAATACTAATCCCACACAAAGAGGCTTGTAGCACATTTGGTTGGTATGTTTTTTCATCCATGCAAGGTCAAGGGTTTGATCTCATTGGTAGGTTGGTTAATATTTTATTATTTTATTTGACAAATGGAGAGGCATTTTGTCAAATACTTAGGCTTTCCAAAAGTTTTCATTTTGTAGAACACTCACCAAACCTTGTCCATTTTGTAGAATGCACATCGCAAAGAATTGTTTTGTAGAACAATTAATCTTTTCTAATGTTTTGAGGGTCAGGTTGGCTGCAAATTGTTTTTGTAAAATTATTATTGGTTGGATTTCTTTGTAAGTTGATAAAGTGAAGTTGAATACAATCATTGAGATTAGGGAGTTCATGATTATTGGTAATATGGGTAGGTGAATAGGTTTTTGATATACAAACAAAAATCAAGTTGGTCTAGATATGATTTGAACTTGTGGTTTCAATATGAAATATTGTGAAAAGTGATCCACATCGTGTTGAAGAAGGAGATGGGTGCCCCCACTGAGGTTGATGCTTCAATCAGGTTGTAGCCTATTCCAAGTACATGCTTGCACATTTTTGAGGTTGGTGTCGCAATCAGGTTGAATCCTATTGTAAGACTATGCTTATACATCTTGGGGGTCGATGCATCTAGCAGGTTGATGCCTGTAAATCTATGTAAATGAATTGAAGAATAACCCAAAAATAATTTGTGGTTTTCTCCCATAAGGGTTTCCATGTACAAGTTTATGTTCTCTTGTGTTGATGCGATGCTAGATTCTTGATACATAGTTTCATTCATTATTATGATACAATTCTACATGGTTAATATTTGATGAAACGTTTTGAAATGATATATTTTCCGTTACACTGATTCATCCACCCCCCTAAAGTGTGATATTTGGTCTAACAAAAAAAGGGTATTCATGTGGTTCAAAGACAAAGGAATGACAAGAAGCTTCCAAGAAGGAGAAGAATAAGTGGGAAGTGGGGAAGAAGAAGGATACAATAGCCACAAGAAACTAGTGCAAATATCCTAGAAACCATTGCAACCACTTCAATGTTGATGGTGACACATATGAGAAGTGTTGGGGATTACATCCAAAATTGGAAGAAGGATAGGAAGAAAATGAATCTCATCATCATGGATTTGAGAAATCAAGTGGAAAGTATCAAATAAAATTTCCTGAATATTAGTGTAGAAGGAGGTTAATCTTGGTAGCCTTCATCATCTAGAAGAGAAGCAACTAATCAATCTCTTACACATTGAGATACAAGTGAAGAAGGCCAATATCAATGCTTCAGTTGACTCAGGTTCATAACAAATATCATTGTAGCAGAGTTAGTCAAAAAACTTGGAATATAAGTTCATGACTATCTTAGACCATATTCATTAGGATAGATAAACAAGGAGGAATATATAAAGGTAACCAAACAATGTGAAATTAAAATTTCTGATCAATGATGATTTTATTAATGAAGTATAATTGGATGTAGTACCATTTGGTGTATGTGAATTTGTGTTTTAGATTCCTTATATGTACATGTAGGAAGAAATCTCCATGCATAGATCCAACTATGATTGCGTTATCAAAGGAAAAACAATCCTTCATTTTTAATGCACACAAGGGAAATTCTAAAATTTTGCTAGTAAGTGCCAACAAAGTTAAGAAATTGGTTAGTTCTAGAAAGGAGTATGTTTTATAACTTTTAAGATAAATTCACTATGTAGAAGAGTCAACATTAGAGGAAATTTCAGTCTAAAAGTGGCCTCCTAAAGGAAAATAATAAAACTATAGGAAAATAATAAAATAAGAGATGAATTTAGGAGGGGAAAAGAAGAAAACTATTTTTATTGTATTTTTGTCTTATCTCCTCACAAGTTTACTAAAATTTCAATTGTAGACACTCTTTGGATGCGGAATCAAATTCCACATCCAATGAGTACCCATTATGCATACTTTTGATAAGACCCACATTGATAAAAATTGAAAATACATTAAAAAAAGTGTTGACCTTTTTAATGTATCTTCAATTTTTATCAATGTGGGTCTTCTAAAAAATATGCATAATGGGTACTCGTTGGATGTGGAATTTAATTTCACATCCAACTAGTGTCCACAATTGAAATTTGAGTAAACCTGTAAGGAGATAAGCCAAAAAAGTATAACTAAAAAAAATAGTTTTTTAATTTTCCCTCTAAAATATTTAGATGTACTTCTTTTTAAATTTAAATAATTTTTATTGGTTTACATATTATGTACACAAAAATTTCATGGGAAATTTTAAGCTAAAATTTCCTCTAATGTGAGAGCAAAGGAATCCCTATAGGGGTGCACTAAGAAATAGAGATTAGAAATGGAAGGTTTACTGTAGGCATAGAAGGGAGTGTTATAGGATCCTAAAAGGATACAATGTCTTGAATTTGGTATCACATGGGTCCCAAATTCTCTTATCTTACAACTGGTTGATCATTACAAGAATAAACAAAAATAGTGAATGATATTGGCGATAAAATATGGACCAATCAAAGAATTGAATTATATGGAAAAAATGAATGAAATAATATTAAACTAAATAACTTGAAATAAGAAATTGAGGCAAAACAAATCAAAAATGTAATGAGAAAAGGGCCCTCTTTATTAATTGCTGGTAGTGGAATAGTTGCAAATAAACTTTAAAGACACTTGATGGTATTTTTTTGAGAAATGGAGCTCAATGGTTATCAACAAGGATTTTCCCTTCTTAATCTCTTTTACAAGCCCTTTCTCTCTCATAGAAGCAAATGAGAACCTCTCTCAATGGTGGAATCCTCTTAGAATTGGAATGCTTAATTTCTTAGAGAAACTTTGGTAGCATAATAATGTGTAACTTCTCCTTGATTTTGTCTCTCCATCCTCTTGCATTTACAGAATTTTTGAAACACTCTCTCCCTACTTTAGCTCATCAATGAGGTATTTTCACTCATAAATGCAATGGGAGATGCAATCCTCATTCAATTAAGGATTCTTGATCCTGAGGGATAGATTTATCATCTCTGCCATTTCAGGAAATGTTTTTTAATTCATGTAATTTGGCTCCCGAGGTGCCAACTGTGATTTTGTGACCCTCACATCTCTTAAAGAAAATGTCATGAGGGTGTGTTAAACTATGTTTGGAGCACCTGCAAGGGTTGACTTTATGAGAACCTTTAAATTTTTTCCTTTCATACTATTTTTAGTAGGAAATGTGCCATCTATACATGTTTCTTATTGAATCTGAGTGCCTTCTATTGTATACAAATGGGTGTACCATTTTTTTCATAATAACAGTTTCCCCCTAATGTATGAGGTTAGGAGAAAATGTATAGCCAAAATATATCACATTATGTTGTTCTTGATGATGAGTTATGTCGACTTATTGAGAGAGATAAAATTGTTGTGGAGGTGATTAGGGAAGATCCTTTACTCATAACCCAAATAAAACCATGCTCAAAAGAAATGTTTATATTAAAGTGTATACAAGGTACAAGCATGTCCCATGGTTGTTATGATGCCTTTGACTGAGATATTACAAATACACATGAAAGCCACATACAATAAATTTTGTAGCGACTAATGCATTATCAGTCAAAGAAGATAACTGTGTTGGATGGAACAATTTTTCTTTTAATTCAAAGCAACAGATTCAAATCTCACATTAATTTTCAATTTAGGCTTTTTTCAAGGATATCACACAAAGTATATGCAACAAAAAAGGAGACTAGTGCTAATGAATCTCAAATCCAATCATTTTAATAACATTCTTAACGATCCACCACTTTGGCTATTAAACTCTCAAATCTCTCACACATTCAGGAAATAAAAACACATTGCAGAATAAACCACTTTGTCACATAGTCACTCTTATTCAGAAAGAAACATCACTCCTTGAAACCATTCACTCAAGAAAATATTGAAGCACACATTCAAATGAAATAAACACACCATAAAACTATAATAGGAATAAATAATTGTTACACTGACAAAGGCATCAGTGCAGGACCTATGATGTTACATAATATAGAAGTTAGAATTCTACAATCACTAAAGCATGAAAAATATTAACAATAACAATAATAAAAATCATAGACAAATCATAACTGAGAGGAAATAAATAAAATCACTACAATACCTTCCTAACCAGTGATCCCTACTAAGATGGAGAGCCTTTCCTTCCTAGAAATGGTTGGTACATTACACAACACAGAAGCTAATAAGTAGGAGTGTATGGCACCACAAATGGTTGAGATTTTCATTAATGAAACATACATGAATACAATTATAGTGCTCTCCCCCTCTCTATGTATTTTTGTGTCTATATCTCTAATGAGTCTGATCAATAGGTATATATCGAAGATCATTATGCCATCCTCCAACCTTAAAACTATCCTTTTCTCACATGAATTCACATTTTTAGTTATAATATTCTTAGTAAGAAGAGTAAAAGGTATTTTTCATAGTATGTGGCCTAATGTGGTCTAATTGCAAGAAAAATAATCATTTCTAATGAATTTACTACGCAGGGGCTTGACAGAGGCAAGAAGGAGAGAATACATGGGGTTTGTCCAACTCCTTAACTCCCTAACTCGTCTTGGGATAACAGAATCCTCTCTCACCAGTTTGAATTCATTGACAACTGAGTAAGTCCTAATACAAGTGAATCTCAAGAGGGACCACATCCACCATCTCCGAGATCAAGGAGGGAATCACTCCTATTTTCAAGGGAGTTGCTATCAACTACCCTTTTGTATAAATAAGCAAGATGAAAAGCTCATTAGGATTCAAAGTTTTGATTTAGCTAGGTGTAGCTATTGAGCTCATAGCTTGACATTGTTATTTTTACTTTCATGTGATGTATGAGACTTTTACTTTATGATAATGAGAAGTTGGTTATTTAGTTGCATCTGAGTTAGTTTTAGAGGGTTGAGACCCTTGGGTTTGGGCCCACCCAGAGGCTTTGGTCCCTATTTTGTACTTTTCTTTTGTTCTTAGTTCCAAGCATTTCATACCTTTATTTCATTATAGTAGCAGTTAATCTATAAAAATCTGTGATTGCAAGCTTCTTCATCACCTCTTTTGTGGGATAACGGTTGGAAGGATTCACAATTTTAGCCCAAAAACATCGTGTTTATGAATTCTTGGAAATAGATATATGTTAGTTTTCCTTATTCATATTTACTTTTTGTAACTTAGGAGTGAGTTGAGTGACTAAAGTAGTGTTATGGCATGGAATACGTGTTATTCAAATTCAACTCATCTTTCCCATCATAGGTTATATCACTGTGTTAATGATCAATGGATGTATGTATGTGGTTGGTTGCAAGGTTGTGTTGATTTGTAGGGGAGGGAACCTATTTCACCTCCATTTTGGGCTTCTCCATATTCTATTTCCATCCCTCAATTTTTCCACAAAAACTTTGTTTCCACAGCCACTTTGCCTAGGAAATTTAGGAAATCATAGGCATTCATCTTGGTGTAAGATAGACCTCTAAGAGGTCCTAGGCTTGACTAGGAGGATTCCCCAAAATTACTTCACTCCCTCCAACCTTAATCTACCCCTTCATTCCCTAAAGACATAATCTCCACCTTAAAAAGCCTCTCAAAACCCCTCCTATAGCATTACAGGTCCTCTTGTAGCAATACATGACCTCCTGTAGTAGCACCTATAGCAGGCCTGTATCACCACTTTTCTTCACCTTATTTTCTCCCCATTTCAAACATATCCAATTGAAGATGAATAATGACCCCAAGTTTTTATTTTATGATCAAGAGAGGCTCCTAGACCACCCCAACCATTCCTTTTCCTCACTACAAAACAAGGTAGAATTAGTGTTTTTCCATCACAAGCATGATGCAAGTTAGATTTATGATTTTAAAGCAAGTGTGAAATAGATTAGTGATACATGAAATTATGTTGTCGGTTTGATGAATTATGTAATATATAATATCTTTCCTTCTATAAGTATATTATCCCTTTTCCTTTCCTGAAATGATTAATTAGCATCTACAAGTTGAGAAAATGGCATTTTTCACTTCCATAGCTAGAGTCAATTCTCAATTGTGCTTTCATCAGCAAGCTTTCACTATCATTCAATAGGAATAATGATCTCTGAACACCTTGATATAATGTCATGAATGCGGGTGGCATGAGTAGAATCTAACCTACTGTGCATATAAAATCGTGACATCTAAGTTGGTATGAACCTCGGGTTCATAATTTGAGTTGAGGAGCCCTTGGGAGTTACAACATTCTTGGTGAAATACTAGGGTTGACCACTTTTTGGTGCCATTTCTGGGGAGGTGTCTAAGTAGATGTTGTTTCTTCTTAAGCATCATTTTCTGTTCTGCATTCAATTTTGAAAAAGTGAAAAAAAATAATTATTTCATTCCTTGTAGGAGTAAGGATAATCAAGGAAAATTCTTACTAAAAACTCCCACACCCTCAAGCAATCAACCTTCACTCTTCTTTGATGATTGTGAACTTACCTCTCAGACTATAGGGGAGTTAGAAGACCCTCTTAGTGAGAAACCCAAAATTTTTGAAGAACCTATTGGGGAAGAAGAAGAACCCACTTCACCTACCCAAACTATGACTGAAAATAGGAACAATGAGGTTTTCCCCACCAGAGAAACAAATGGATAGGCTAGAATGAAGAATATAATCCATGTTGCCCTTCCACACTTCCATGGCTTAAAATCTGAGGATCCTTACACATGCATGTTTGAATTTGGTATTGTTTGTAGGACCTATGACTATGTCTTTGATGAATAGAAGAAGAAGTTGTTCCCCTCCACCCATAAAGATGCAACCTTGGGTTGGTTTATGGGTCTGCCTAGGTGAACATCAATACCTGGGCCCAAATGGAATAGACCTTCAATAACAAGTACAGGGACTATTGTAGGTCCAAGTAAACCAAGGAAAAAATATTTAGGATGACTCTTGGACCTGATGAATCCCTGGAGGACTATGAGGGGAGATTTTAACTCAATTATAAAAGGGCCAACTGTACCCTTATTCTTGATTCACTCAAGCTAGTTCTTCTTCGGGGGATAAGGTAGGATATTTTGGAAAACCTCAACATGTTTTTTGGAGGATATATCTATCAATTACCCTATGACAACATAAAAAATGTATTCAAGAATCACTCTAGGGCTGCTAGTAAAAAGGGTAAGGCTAGTCAAGGCTTGGTTAGTTCCTCTCCCTCCACAACATCCATCAAGAATGAAATGTTGGAGGATTTCAAGAGTGAAATGTTGCATACCTTTGCATTGAAAATGGATAC
This sequence comes from Pinus taeda, assembly GCA_000404065.3. Taxonomy (NCBI): domain Eukaryota; kingdom Viridiplantae; phylum Streptophyta; class Pinopsida; order Pinales; family Pinaceae; genus Pinus; species Pinus taeda. The sequence goes on from APFE030201865.1 coordinate 50,097, forward strand.
CATGCAAATCAAAATAAAGAAAGAGGAAGAAGAGTGGGATGTAGCCATTGTTTCCCTAGATGCACTAGAAGACATCCTAGGAATGAATGCCTATTGAATGTCATAGAAGTCTACCTAGTTCGTGAAGAAAATCATGCAACATAAAATTTCCCTCTTTGCTAGGCCTAAAAGATTTATACCAAGGGGAACAAGGAGGTTCAAAGAAAATTTGCTTCATTAATCAAAGAAGGCCTTAAGGACCTTAGTCATATAAATAGGGCATGAAAGGTGCACATTTCTCTTATTATAATCCGAATCAAAATTTACCTTTTCTAGCCTTGGTACTCTTCCACCCATCCATCATGGTCCACACCTACTTCTTTGCCTTATGCTCCTCCATATCCTCCTCAGCCCGTCAACCATCCTTTTCATCCACATCCACCCCAATCTTCTCAATGGGGAAACCCATCACAAGGGTGGAGGCTTCAAGCCAACTAATCTCCTGCTTTACTACCTCCACCCCAACCTTAACCACAAATCACTCATCCTACTCTAGCTAAGAAACCTCAAATGCTCACTCAACCTAATATGAACCTGAACAACAAGCAGACACAATAGTTCTAGAGTGGAGAGACATCCTATCCTTCTTATGTTGTGGAAATCTAGGAGATTAACCTTCGGTCTGGGAAAGTGCTCCTAGATAATCATCCACCTTCTCCACTTGAAGAGCTTGAAGAAGAGAAGGAAGGGAGTGTTCCTCAAGTCAATTCACCTTCCTTTCCTAAAAGGTTGATCCACCCTAGCTAGCACACCCTAGAAGAGGTTGAAATTTTGGGAGAATTGAAGAGTTTTTGTGTTAAGATACCCCTTCTCTAGGCCGTTAAAGATGTTCCAATCTATAATAATATTATCAAGGAAAAATGTTTCAAAAATCCTAGGAGAAGGAAAAAAGACACCCCCACCATTGTTGGGTTGTGTTATATTCTTTCCACAACTAGCCCATGTGTGGGGGGGTGGGGATGCGTTGCGCCGATGAGTATGCAGGGGGACAGTATCACCCCTGCACGGGGTCTAGGGAAGCACCCCAGATTTTTTTTTTGGACCCTATATTAGGTGGGCGGACCTACCTATGGTTTTGTGCATGGATTTTGGCACATGGTTTTGGGCGTGATGGTTTTCGGTCCATGGTATTTTGTAGATTTGGTCAAGGGGAGTACGGTTATGTTCTAATCTAGGGTTAATGGGTTGGGGTTTATGGATGCTTTGGTATGTATAGATATGTATTGTAACATTGAAAGGAACAAAATGAAAAATCAATCTGGTAGTCCCAGTTTTGAGATCCAGGGGAAATCTCTGTGTATATTTGTTTTGTGTGTTATTCTCTCACCATTGTTTATTTTCTATTTTTAGAATTCGTATGCAGGTAATTTCTATACAGGGTTAAAACCTACATTTGGTATTAGAGCTATTTTGGCTTCAAGGGGATGCCTTTATTGTTGAGGGGTTTTGCTCGGGCTTGAGGTAGATCCTATTTAGTGGGAGATATGCAGGATTGATTCTTGTGGTGAAAGAAGATAGCGAGTAGTGGAATGATAGAGATCGAGAAATTTAATGGTCAGATTTTTGAGTTGTGGAAACTCAAGATAGAGGATCTGTTGGTGGATAAATATCAGTGGATCATGGTAGATCTAGGTACTAAACCAATGACAGTGTTCGATGAATAATGGAAGAAGTTGGATCAAAAGGAAAAAAAAACATAATACGACTGTGTGTCTTAGATTCAATATTACTGAATGTATCAGGGGAAGCTACGACAAAGGCTTTGTGGGACAAGTTAGGGACTTTGTACCAATCTAATTCTGTAGTGAATAAACTATTCCTACGGAAAAAGATGTATAACCCGAGGATGAAAGATGGAGACTTGGTGACAAATAATTTGAACACATTTAATATTGTGGTAAGATAGTTATTATCTATTATTAAAATTTTAGATGAAGACAAGTGCATCAGCTTGTTGTGTTATCTACTAGATTCGTGGGATAGTTTGGTTGTTACAATAGGTAGCAATGCAACTGCCTTGTAGTTTGATGAAATAGTCTCATCCTTGCTGACGGAGGAGATGAGACAAAAAAATATAGAGAGACAGAATGGTGATGCCTTGCCTATATGAGGACGGTCCCAGAACATAAACAAAAATAAGTCCTCTAGTCGAAGATCTAAATCTCCAGGAAAACCTATAAAGGTGTGGTGGAAATGCGGAAAGGAAGGGCATTACAAAAGGGATTGTAAATCTAAAGCTCCTGAGAAGGCAAAGGGATCTGATGATTCTCCTTTTGTAGAGGCAAAAACCACCATAGATGAAGGTGGCAATGTGTACTTGGCTTCTTCTTCAAGTACACATGTAGATCATGAGGCATGGTTGATTGACTTAGGTGCATCCTTTCACCTCACTCCTCATAGAGAGTGGTTCTGCGAGTATGAGAAATATGATGGTGGTGATGTTTTATTAGGGGATGACAGGAAGGATAGAATTATTGGTCATGGAAAAATCAAGTTGAAGTTACAAGGTGGAAGGATTAGAATAGTTCTAGGTGTTCTGCATATTCCTGCATTAGCCAGAAATCTAATTTTTGTAAGCAAGTTGGATGATGTAGGTGTAAAAACAGTGTTCGAGAAAGATACTTACAAGATGGTTTAGGGAGCACTAGTATTGATGCGTGGAGTTTGGATTGGAACTTTGTACAAGCTGCAAGGTAGCACTGTTATTGATGGGTGCAATAGTTCCATGGTTCCTGAAAGTGGAGCAGAAAATCTAGTGGTCTCTGGAGAAAAGACCATGCTATGGCATCAAAGGCTTGGACATATGAGAGGAAGGCCTTAACAATCTTCAGGTAAAAGGTATAGTAGAAGGATGTCTAATAGCCTCTCTTGATTTGATATCTGTGAAAATTTGTACAATGGGAACAGAATCGGGTGAGTTTCCCCTCTGGTGGTAAGAGGGAGAAACAAATATTAGAGCTTGTGTAGAGTGATGTGTTTGGACCTATGTCAGTTCCATCACTGGGTAAGCTCAGTGTACTATGTATCATTTATAGATGATTTCTCAAGGAATACATGGATATATTTCCTCAAGAAGAAATCTGAAGTCTTTGACAGGTTTAAAGAATTTAAGGCTCTAGTGGAAAACTAGACAGAGAAGAAGATAAAGGTGCTAAGGACATATAACGGTGGATAGTTTTACAAGAAGAAATTTGAAGAATTTTGTAAGAAGTGTGTTATAACATGGAAGAAGACTAATCCATACATACCTGAGAAAAATGGATACGTAGAAAGAATGAACAAGACATTGATGGAAATGGAAATAAGCATGCTCAGTGGTGTCGGGTTAGGATAGGAATTCTGGGCAGAGGTGGTGGAGACTGCATGTTACTTGGTCAACTGATCACTTTCATCAGCATTGGAGGATAAGACTCCACAAGAGGTATGGACTAGTCAGAAACATTCTCTTTCACATCTGAGGGTATTTGGATGTCATGCATATGTACATGTTCCAGCAGAGAAAAGGACAAAGTTGGATAGTAAATATAAAAAGTGAATCTTTATTGGGTATAAGGATGGTTTAAAAGGTTATAAGCTTTGGAACCCAGTAACAAGGAAGGTTGTGTACAACCGAGATGTGGTGTTTAGAGAGGTGAAATATGTTATTAAACATGAAGTCCTACAAAGGAACCTGAGAAGATAGAGTTTGAGCTAAAGGAGGAAGAATTAGACTCTACAGTAGAAGAGGAATCAGAATATGAAGAGCCATAAACTTTGGTTGTGAGAAGGTTAGTTTGAGAAAGAAGGCAACCAGAAATGTCTAGTCCATCTGCTTTTTATTCAAATTTTTCTTTATCTATTACTGATGATGATCCCAGAACTGTGAAGGAAGCAGTAGATTCAAAGGATGGAAAACTCTGGAAAGAGGCCATGGTTCATGAATAACATCTTTGCACAAAAATGAGGCTTGGGATTTGGTGAATTTGTTGGTTGTAAGGAAACCCATTAGCAGCAAATGGGTGTTCAAGAAGAATATGAATTCAAAAGGAAAGGTGGAGAAATGAAAAGCTCGATTGGTAGAAAATGGTTATTCCCAAGTGCCATGAATTGATTTTAGTGATATTTTTTCTTCTGTTGCCAAGATAGCTTCTGTTAGATTACTTTTATTTGTTGCTACTGCTTTTGAATTAGAGGTATAACAGATGGATGTGAAGAAAAAATTTCTTCACGGGGATCTGGAAGAAGAGATCTACATGAAGCAAACCTAAGGCTTTGCAGTGAAGGGTAAGAAAGAACTAGTATGCAAGTTAAAAAATTTCTGTATGGGTTAAAATAGTCACCAAGTATGTGGTATAAAAAATTCAATACATTTATACGGGGACTTGGCTTCACGAGAAGTAAATAAAATCACTATGTGTATTTTGAATTAATTGGTGACCATGTTGTTTATATGGTCTTGTATGTGGATGATATGTTGCTAGTTGTAAATGACAAAGAAATTATCTAGGATTTGAAGACTAAGCTGTCCTCCAAATTTGACGTGAAAAATAATAGTGCTACAAACTATATTTTGGGCATGGAAATTAAACGAGATCGGGAAAAGAGGAAGCTCTAGTTAAACTAGAGGAAGTATGTCGAGACAATAATGCGGAGGTTTAATATGCAGGATAGTAAACCGGTGAAGGCTCCTATTCTTGTAGGTGTAAAGTTATTTGTTGAATAGTGTCCCAAGACACAAGAAGAGGAAGAGGACATGTTCTATGTTTCATATGCAAGTGCAGTCGGTAGATTGATGTATGCAATGGTTTATACGAGACTAGACATTGCACATGTAGTGGGAGTATTAAGAAAGTTTATGTCAATACCAGGGAAGGAGAATTGGACAACACTGAAGCATGTTTTTAGGTATTTGCATGGCACTAGTGATTATGGTTTGTGCTACCAAGGAATACTAGGATTGGACAGAGTTTTGGACATCTGTGGCTTTGTTGATGTAGACTGGGCTAGAGATCTAGATCAGAGAAGATCTACAAGTGGATATGTGTTTAAATTATTTGGAGGTGCAGTCTATTGGATGAGTAAGAGGCAATCTGTAGTGGCACTTTCAACTACAAAGGCAGAATACATGGTATCCACACATGCAAGCAAGGAAGCAGTTTGGTTGCATAGATTGTGTTCAAGTATGAGGTTAGTACAATGAGCTATAAGGATAGATTGTGATAGCCAAAGTGAAATTGTATTGGCAAAGAGCCCTACTTATCATTGAAAGACAAAGCACATTGATGTTCAGTATCACTTTGTGTGGGATATGGTAGAAGACAAAAAGGTCTTGCTGGTAAAGGTGGACACTTTGAAGAATACTACAGATGCATTGACAAAGTTTGTGATCACTGAGAAGTTCTCTTGGTGTAGAGAAACAATGGGCCTTGCAGGGTTGGATCAATGACTAAGCTCTCCTGAGGCCCCCTTGTGGAAAGAAAACAATAAGTGGGAGAATGATGGGTTGTGTTATATTCTTTCCATGACTAGCGCACAAAGGGTGGGGGTGGGGGGGGGGGGGGGTGTTTAGGATCCCCTATACGTTGCATCGAGCATTGATGGGGGTATGCATGGGTGTGGTAGCCTCCCTGCACGGGGTTTGGGGTGCTGCCCTAGGGAATTTTTTTTTGACCCTATATTAGGTGGGCGGACCTACCTATGGTTTTGTGCATGGATTTTCGCACATGGTTTTGGGCGCGATGATTTTCGGTCCATGGTATTTTGTAGATCCGGTCAAGGGAACTACGATTATGTTCTAATCCAGGGTTAATGGATTGGGGTTTATGGATGCTTCGACATGTATATATATGTATTGTAACAATGAAAGGAACAAAATGAAAAATCAATCTAGTAGTCCTGATTTTGGGGTCCAGGGGAAAATATATATGTATATTTTTTTTGTGCCTTATGCTCTCACCATTGTTTATTTATTGTTTTTAGAATTTGTATGGAGGTAATTTATGTATGGGGTTAAAACCTACAACCTTCAATGTTGTTGGGAAACTATCTGATCTTATTCTTAGGAGGGTGATCTTCCCAAAATTCCTATACCCTGATAGCCCAGTAGTAGATGTGCACATTTATGGCATTATGGTCCGTAATACTCTGATTGATCTTGGGGTTGCAATCAATGTGAAGAATAGGGAAACCATGATAAATCTAAATCTCCAAGGAGCTTTGAGTAATACCACCACAATGTTACAACTTGTAGACAAATCCATAATATCTCCTGAGGGAATTATTGAAGATGTCATGGTCTCCATTGACTCCTTGGAGTATCCTATTGATAAATCTTAATCTCCAAGGGGTTTTGAGTTATATCACGACAGTGTTACAACTTGTAGACAAATCCACAATAGGTCCCGAGGGAATTGTTGAAGATGTCATGGTCTCTATTGACTCCTTGGATTATCTTAGTGATTTCCCGGTTCTCCATCCAAAAACCAAGTTTCATGGCTATCCCCTCATCTTAGGAAGACCTTGGTTGGACAATGTTGATGCCTACATTAGTTATAGGGTTTGGAACATGACTATCAATAATGGACATTTATCCAAACAAATTGTGTTGTATCCTTCTGCTCAACCTTCTATTGAACATGATTTACCCATATGGTTAGAGGATGAGGAGGGGGATGAATTGTATCATACGACCCCCTACCTAGTTTGAAATCTAGATATTGTTATAGGAGGGGGACAACTTGATGAATATGACCTTATTGACCATATCCTTTAGAATCAACCTCCCACCTCCACACTATTTGATGAGTTGATGAAATAATATGGGAGTAGTCCTTGGACCGAACTATGCTTTGTTGAATCAAGTCTAGAACTTGTCAAGGTTGTAGAGTTTGGTCCATCCAGAACTTTAAAATCAATCCCTCTCTCTCGGCTAAACAGGAAGAACAATTGGGTAATGTATTGAGGAAACTCCTGGATGATGTTGTTTGGGACTATAAGGAAATGAAAGGTTTGCATCCCTCAATTTGTACTCACCATATTTACATCAGTGAGGGATGAAATACTTTGTGCCAACCCCAAAGAAGGATGAACCAACTCTTAAGGACGTTGTGAAAGAATAATTACAAAATCTATTGCATGCGACATTCATATACCCCATTTTAGATAGTGAGTGGGTGTCAACTCTTATTTTGGTTCCCAAGAAGAATGGGATGTGGAGAATATATGTTGATTACTGAGAACTTAATAATCCTACAAGGAAGGACCATTTTTCTTTGCCCTTCATTGACCAAGTCTAGGATGGCCTTCCAAGGAAGAAATTATTCTCCTTCGTGGATGGAATTATTGGATACAACCAAACCCAAATCAGCCTTGAAGACGAAGATAAGACCACATTTACATGTCCTTGGGGTACCTTTTCCTATAGAGTTCTTCCATTCAATCTATGTAATGCCCCTACTACTTTTCAGAGGGTAGTTATGAGTACTTTTGCTGAACTTGTTCATGACTAGGTTGAAACATATGTAGAGCCTCTAACCTACACCTCATCATTCACCATTATCTACTGTTTTTCATCACCTATCTCTCTCTTTCACCTCATTTTCCCTGTTAAACCACCCAGATCATTACATTAGGTGTTATTAAGCATGATCAAGCAAGTTTTTCTAATGGATGACTATTTGTTTAGATTTTGACTTACTTGCAGGAATCCCGCAACTATCTGATGATCCCGCAGCTATCTGATGATCCTGCAGCTATCTGAAGATCCTGCAGCCTTTTTGTTAAATGCAATGTTCCACGTGTCGGTTTGCCAGATGAGCCACATGGGCACTTAGGTATCAACGTGCTCGAGGTTCCTGTCCCATTTTTCCAGCCATCCACGTAATCTTTATCCACGGTCAAAGCTGGGCAAGTCACGGCCAACTCAAGGCTGTTTAACGATGATTGTGAGCTGCTTGGTCACGTCATCTTAAACGGTGATTTGTCCACGATCTACAGGTGGCAGGGGACATGATCCAATATGGGATTCATTACCCATGACGACAGAACCACTAAACTCATCCACGCAGCCGTATGAAGTGTCAAGGGACCATAAATACGCATAACAGTTTGTTGTTTTTCAGTTAATCAGTTGCACGAATAGGCTATCTTAGAAATCTCTATAAATAGCTGCGTCTGTGTACGCTCATTAGACTTTTATCAGTTGTAATTTTATGAACCTGTGTTACATTTAAGAGCATTTGTGAACTCTGTGTTTTAGTGCTATCCTAGCACTCTGTTTTGTACATTTTCTGCAAATGAAGGAATAGACATAGCACTGTTTTGAAGTTTCCAGATCTCTGAGTTTTTCTTGTGGCTGAATGGACAGAGGGCCCCTGCTCATTTCTGCCACTGTAAAGTATTTTATATGCAGTATCTTTTTCTTTACTTATTCATTTCCTTAAGCATGTATAGTTTCTTTTATTTGTTTTCCTTTCTTTCAAACTGATCAGTGTTATTTCCTTGCAGATTTCTTTTAGCCCGGGATTTATGTGTGTATTTGCTTTAATGTCTAATGGTAGTTGCAGTTGTCTTATGCATGGTGCTGCCCTCTTTACTCTGTTTTCCTAGACTAGTTTTAGTGTAGTTTCATAAGTTGGATGCTAACTAATTTATGCTCTCTTTATCATGAATGGCTTATCTTTCAAGAGAACAGAACATTGATTAATTGCAGCTTGTATTTGAGTAGACTTGGCTTGTGATACTAACACTTTTTCCACTTGTTACACATAATCACATATGTAGGAAGCAGTATGTTGGAAAAGGCTTAGTAGTGTTACAATTTGTCAATTAAAGTAGATTAGAGTTTTTTATCAATTCTTGGATTTGTCTTCAGCTACCTTCTAATCGTGTTTTATGCAAATAGGCAGTAGAAGCAGAGAGTTAGAAGGAGATCATCACTAACAACAATCCTTGAAGTGATTTTCTTATTTCTTTTATTTGCAGCAGTATGGATAGAGACTAATGCCATTGGATTGTGGTCATTTACTTTCAAATCATTTTGATTTATTCATCTTTTTCAAGTTCTTTTCCTCTTACAAATTCAGCAAGTAATTAGAAATCACCATCACACACACTTTCACTCATCTAGAGATCACTTTCACACACTTGCACTCATTTGTCTATAATCATCATTCCATTTTAGGAAGATAAGTTAAACATAAACAACACCCCTAAACAACAAAAGCTCTAAGAAAGTTACTTAAGTACATATAGTACACCCTCACTTCATCAGTTTACGAGCCCCGGGTTGACAATTAATACTAGCAATTTAGATAACACTAAATTGACTAAACAACATACATGGATGATTTCACTCCTTATGGATGTGAATTCCATGAAGCTCTCGCCAATCTATGAAAAATCTTGAAGAAATGTATTGAATGAATCTCTCATTGAGCCCTAAGAAATGTGAATTCTTGATGAATGAAGGGGTTGTCCTTGGCCATTCCATATCTGAGGAAGGGATACATGTTGACCCAAACAATATTTCCATCATCAAAAGGGTCCCTACCCCTCAAAAGTAAAGAGATGTCAGGAGTTTCCTTGGATTAGATGGGTATTATAGAAGGTTCACCAAATATTTTAGTAAAATGGCCTCACCTTTGTTTGGATTACCAGCCAAGGGTTCAGATTTTTGTTGGACAAGAAACTGCCAAGAGGCCCTTGAAGTGTTGAAATAAAAATTGACCACTTCACACATCCTTAGGGGTCCCAACGGGGCATTTCCTTTCCATATCCACATTGATGCATTAGATAAAGATGTGGGTGAATCCTTAGGACAAGTAGAAGATAAATTAGTTTATGTTATCTATTTCATTAGTGAGAATCTGTCTAAAGTTTAGCTGAATTACATTGTTAATGAAAACGAAATCTTAGTTGTAGTACATTATTTAAAAAATTTAGGCACTATATCACTTGGTATCAAACTTGTTTTCATACCGATCATGCAACCATTAATTATTTAATGAATAAGCATGATGTCAATGCTAGGATAATTAGATGGTTTTTATTGTTAGAACAGTTCAATTTGACTATTATTGACAAACTAGGAAAAGAAAAAGTGGTCGTGGATTTCCTGTCGAGACTAACCTTGCATGAAGATAATTATGATATGGTGGATAATTAACTTCTAGGTGAACACCTTTTTTCCATCTCGATGCTTTCTCCTTGGTTTGCTGACATAGCCAACTACTTGGTTGTTGGGAGGTTCCCTCCTAAACTATCATCCAAGGAGAAAATACATATTATAAGGAAAAGTGGTACTTTCTCATGGATTGGGGGAAACCTTTTTAGATTGGGACCACATCAAATATTGAGGATATGTGTAAGGGAAGAAGAGGTCTTTGGCATCCTCTTAATATGCCATGATGGACCTTGTGGGGGTCATTTTGTTGCTAAGAGGACAACCTTGAAAGTTTTACAGGTTGGTTACTATTGACCCACTTTACATCAAGATGCAAGGAGATACACCACTAGATGTGATTAGTGCTGAAGGATGGGAAAACCTACACCTAGGGATGAAATTCCATTACAATCTCAAGTGGCCTTAAAGCCATTTGAAAATTGGGGCATGGATTTCATTGGGCCAATTGATCCACCATCAGGGTAGAAGAAGTACATCATTGTGTGCACTGATTACTTGACAAAGTGGGATCAAACAAAGGTAGTTAAAGTAGCAACTGAGCAGAAGGTGGATGTGTTTTCAAGAGGAAACATCTGTTGAAAATAATACTGAGAGGGGGGGGGGTGAATCAATATTATCAAGGTAATTATTCCTTTTTCAAAACAACTTATATACGCTACTTCAGATTAATTAACCTGCGTATATACGCGATTATGCACAAGGAAACCCACGTATACAAAGCAAGCTTTTACTTTACTTAATCTTTCTGATGATGATTGTTAATCTGTGATGCAGAATCAAATAGCAGTAACTAGAGATAGTAAAATAGAGCAGAGAAACAGTCGCACACGAGAACACAAGATATAAGGTGGAAACCCAATGTGGGTGAAAACCACCTGCTGCAATTCGTCTCTATCTTCTTTTCAATTAGAAACTTCTTTTACAATATACTAGTGCAGTCTTTTTACCAGTACGCAGGCTGCAACCTGCAGAGAGCTACAATTCTCTCTCGTTTTCCAGCTTCTCCTAGAAGGGAGCTACAACCCCCTTAGCTCTTGCACTAGCCAAGATACTAGTACATAAGTGCTGGCCTACAGAAGGCTACAACCTTCTCTTTCTTCCAGGGACCACGTTTCATCAATTTTCAGACTAGATCCATGAACATCAAACAATCATCAAGAAATTCTTCATCAACCAAACTCCTTTCCACCAACTAGATTTGAAATCAAGTAGATACTTCTCTGCCAGCTGTACCCAAAACACAGTACCAGAAACCACACAACAGAACCCAGAACACAGCAGCAATAAGCGGAAACAACTAGATCACAACTTAAAGCATATACGCTATTTCGACAGTCTGTAACTTGCGTGCATACGCATCTGTGTATGGAACAACATGCGTATACGCACCTTCACTTCACCTAAACTGTGTGTATACGCGCCTTTTCTTCACTGAACCTGCGTACAGATCTATAAAGGACAACACACTCTTCCAGATATTCAATCACT
>APFE030201875.1:0-18542 GCA_000404065.3 Pinus taeda
CCCTAAGGTCACTAAAGAACCAAACAATTTTGAAACACACGCCTAAAGAATCTAGGGCGTCAAACCAAACACAAACAGTAGCTTCCAGACCAAAAACACTAGTTGGTGATGAAATCCAACCTCGTAGGATTCAGTACAGAAAAGCGGGTGGAACAGTTACCCCGGCAACCTGCTTAATGAATAGACTGGACCAAGTTCCTCCACTTTAACCGTCTCGAGTGAAGTGAACCCCCCAGAAAATCCAAGTGAGTCTAGCCGACGTCTGCTCCAGGTACAGTGGGATCTTCCCACCACCATCACCTTGGGTAGAATCCTAAGATTATGGCCACTAAGGTTACCAACAGCAACAAATATACCTGGGGGAACAGTCTACACTCCGACAGCACGCAGGGGCAGAGTAACAAGCTCAATCCCCTTACCGGCTCCTTGACAATGGTCAATCCAAGGTTTACCGATAAGTGATCCCCTGGCTCCTCAACAATAATCTGAGGTTTACCGTTTGTAATACGTGCGTGTCTGGCGTCGTTCCCAAAGAGGGAGGATTGATCCCCTCACTGGTTCGGACACGAGCTCGTGCTTCTCCTTTAAGAGGAGCTTTCCCAGAGTATAAATGTAACAACTGGATTTATTCTATCACAAGATAAGCTACTTGTTTGGTTTAATAGTCTTTGAGATTTAATTACTCACCTACTCCAAGACACTAGCCTGATCTATGTTGGTGCTTCAGAGCCCTAGAAAAATAAAAATTTCTAAGTTAATTTTACTTTAAGCGTTGATTTTAATGGTTGTTCTTTAGGAAAAAGGTAATGGAGATGAAACTTGATGGTGTATAGACTCGACTCCAATTCTCTAAAAGATGCACCTAAGATGATTTATTTTTCTTTTCGATGAATGTTCTAATTAAGAGAGTTGAGAGAATGCAATCTTTTCGATAAACACAACTTTCTCAAAAGACAATCAAAGAAACAATTTCCTTTATCTTTCAAAACACACAAAACAAGACCACTCTCTACTTTAACGAAAAAATTCTTTTCTCTTTCAAGACGTCAAATGTTACTCTAAAGCAAATGTCGCAAAGGAGATCGTTGATATTTTCCTATCTAGCAAAAAGCATATAAAACTAATCTAATCAAAGCAAATCCAAGATCTATGCAAATTTATGAAAAATCACTCAAAAAGCGAAACAAAGGAAATGAATCTAACTTTTCTTAACAACTTAATCTAAGAAGCAAAAGCTTACTAGGATGATTCTTGGGATGTTTTACTTGGCAATGATCGATCCAAGGACTAGTTTATGTAGAATCACAAACTAATCAAAACAAAAACTCATCTCTTTTTGTTCTTTTTGTAAAATGAAATTCACAACTTTAAATGAACAAGCTTATTGAAATTTTGCAAAGAGGCAACACAAAGGTAGGTCGCTCACGAGGGTAGATTTTGTGACTGGTCTGACTCCTAAGAAGACTGACAAAACCAGAGATATCTAAGGTTTTGCGACTTCTAAACCCAAAGTCACTACAGGACCAATATAAAAACCAAACCCTAAGGCTAAAATCTCAAGGAATTTCACTAAAACTTTCGACACTAATGGAAAAAGTATAGGTGAAGAGTTTTGACAGTCAACCAGTGGATCTGGGCAGTAAAGACTAAGAAAAACAAAATTCAAAAGGATAAAATGATAAAAAGGGAAATTTTCTTAATTTTAACAGGGTACGCAGGCAGCCTGTTTAACCAAGTGCGTGCACGCTCTGTGTACACAGATACAGTGCGCACAAGTACGCACTGTGTCTAACTCAGAGGGTGCGTACTTCTGTAAAACAAAGAAAACCTAAGTTCTAATTCGACCCTAAGCTAAGCCACCCAAAAACACAGTCAAGCAACCAAAAAGCAAAAGAAATAAGACTCTTTTCAGATCAAAGTAACAATCAAAGGAAAAATCAAACACATCAATGGATTCCCCAGTGGAGTCGCCAATTTGTCATGCGGAAAGAGTTATATTTGCGGACAAATCTAACCTCCCTAGGAGTCTAAGACTCTCTAGTGACAAACAAACCAAACAAGAGCAATCCTTCTCTAAACACACATTATTCTATGAGAATCAAGTGTTTTCGATCTTACCTTAGGTCCAACGCTTGTTGTAGCAGTCCAGCCTTGCTGATCCAGATGAGCTCCTCCTTCACTTTAAGACCTGCATACACTAACAAAGCAAACGATTACATAACACCTGAATATTCATCATAAAACAAAGCATATTCATCACATAGACCAAGGAGTACATGAAATAATTCATTAACAACAAATCATTGAGAAGAATGGACTTATTTGTATTAAGGAAACGAAAAAGGAACCATTACAACCTGAGCCTTGGTGTTGTGCAAGCTCCTCCCAGGGTCCAGCAAGAGATTTCCTCTACTTTGACAAGCTCACCCACTCCCACTATGGCAACAGGGAGGGATAGTGATCTCTCCTCACAAGTCAACAAATGGAAGTCCTAATTCCAGCAGCATTTACCCTTTAGAATGTTCAGCTTTCAACCTCCTCTCCTTTGGCCCAAGGCCTGTATTTATAGTATTCTAGAGGAAGTTATTCAATTCCAACATCAATGGGATACTCCCTCTTTTGGATGGGGTAGCTCCTCTCTTGATGGGATAGGTTCCTCTATCATAGGGGTGCATGAACCATCTGGAGGCGCTCAATACACGTCAAACACTCTTCTAGAAGGCTCTAGAAGTGACCACAAGTAACTTTTTAGAGATGAAACCCGCGCCTTTTGACCTTTACAGGGGTACGCACCCAACCTTTAGCTTACAGAGCGTATAAATACGCAGGTACAGTGTGTTTAGAGTGCGTACACGCAGGCAAGGTAGAGAGAACCTGCGTACCCAGAGATAAACATGTTTTAAAGTGACTTTCTCTCTTTTTGAAGTTTGACATGAAGAGCAGAGGTTTGAGGCTTGACAAGGAGGACAATATGACTATTGATGGAGCCATATTAACTGCAGATAGCCATGGTGACAAATTTCAGTGTAACAATTAATAAAAAAGTGTGGGAAATTAGTTGGGAAAGAATTACTAGAATTAGAAGATTCTTGGTAGGTTGTAAACAATTGTTGGTGGTTAAAGTAAAGATATATCTTCCCTTAAATATCTCCTAAAATCCCCAAGAGGAAATATATATGATTTAATATGATGGGAGAGAAATATCTATTTAATCACTTAGTTGGAGAAAGATACTAAGTTTGGGTGGAATAAAGAGATTCTAGAGAGAAAGGTGGGATTTAAGGAAAAAGGAAGATCACCTTTTCTAGGGAGAAAAAGGAAAAATAAAATAAAAAGAAAAAAAGGGCCTAGGTAAGTGGATTCGAAGACCCAAAAAGTAGGACATTGCTAAAATATGCTAGGGAAGGATATTGTCAGGCCAGGAGTAACTCCATGAATAAAATTAACTTTTCCTTAAGATAGAGCATGGATATACGTAGAGAGGGAGACTATTGGGTTTGATCTCCCAATGTCTCTTCATCTTCCAATTTTATTTATTTTACTATTTAAAATATTTACATGGATTTACCTAATCCTAAAGGTTAGGTGTCAACATTCCCCCCTTAATCTGAAGGGATGTTGGTGAGTCCAAACATCATTCTAAATCTTTCAAACTTTTCCCTTCCAAGTGCTTTGGTGAAGATGACTGTAATCTTCTCATTTGCGGAACAATGTCGTAGGTGGATTGTTTTTGCCTCAACACGATTTTGTATTGATGTGCTTGGTTCGATCACAGAACTTTGGGTTCTTGGTAAAATTTGTTGAACAAGTCTTGTGAATCAAAATAGAATATGAATGCACTTGCTTCTCCTACAAATATTCCATAATTTTCCTTGCTACATTGTATAATGCGAGTTTGCCCATGCATTCCCATGTTTTCTTCAATAACACATTCATGTCGAAACCCAAATCTAAGATTACCCGATCCATTTCATACTCATCAATCTGCGCATTCAATCTCATCTCCCTTCCAGTATGCAAGGCATGCTTTCCAAATTTTTAGACTATGCACGGTTCTCTTGACCCCACACACTTAGTGATCAGCTCCTGTAGTCCCTTAACTACCTTGTTGTCATGCAGCAGTTTCATGCATGTCTCCAGAAAGGTAGTAAGGGTAGAAGGATCCATCCCTGGCTCTGGTTGATCGATACTACCTGAAGTGGAGGCCTCCACGAAGCTCTTCTTAGCTTCCATGAATGTCTCGTTTGGATGTTCTATGTCAAACTCAAGTTCCTTTGTAGGAGCCTTGTGAACCCCATGTATCTTCCTCAGGTTACTTCCCCTTATCTTTCCCTATGGTCGCATCGCCTCTGAGCATCATGTTCACATTTGGGGTCTTCTTCGAGCGGTTTATACCTCATCATTTGGATATTCTGAGTCGGAGGAGGATGGAGTACCACTTTTTTGCACATCTGTATGATCAACATAGGGAAATCTATCATTTCATGATCAAATTGAGCACAGTATGAATAGGATATCCTCATTGGGTTGGTGCAATCGTGGGCATAGTGCCCTAGTCCTCCGCAATTGTAACAAATTAACTGTTTGTATCCCCTTCCGGGTCCCATTCCTCCTCATCCTCGACCTCACCCCCAAAATCCAGCGTGCGCCATCCCCGCAGCTGGGTCAAGGGATCGTATTTCTATTTGCATCCTATAGGCTGGGTTCTCATCCATCATTAGCTTGTAGATGCAACAAGTGCACTCGTCGTGGCCTACCAACCTGCATAAATTACAAAACAACTGTTGGGGATTCTTTGTATACTTCTGCAGCAAATGACAATTGTTCATTGTGTGTTTTCCTCCTATCTGATAGATTGCACACCATAACATAGGTGTCGTACTTGGACCTGCCGGTGCCTCTTGTCTCAATGGCATTGGTCCCCCTTATGCCAAGTAGTTCATGAATACTAGACAATGATCCTTGTAGTGGCCATGGCCTTTGCATTTTATGCACCATACTTCCTCGCATGCCTTTGGGCGTGGTACCCTTTCCTACTTCAAACTCTGCATTTTCAGGCATAGATTTTGTAGTTGTGCATGGATTTTTTGAACCCTCGACCCAAGGTCTTGTATCGGGGTCTCACGCAACCTCATCGCCATTTCCAACGCTTTGGCCTAGGTGGAAAATTTATGTTGTGACAACTCCATCCTCAAGTGCAGTGTCAGGGATGCCACAAACCATGCGTGATATTGGGCATCTATTAGCATCATATTGGCCTCACGGATCGTACTCTTTAGCCATTGATCAAGATCCCAAGGGGTTTCGCCACGAAGCATTGCAATCTCTTTAAAGCCAGTGATTGACTGTGTCTCTAATTTCAGCTAGCTGAATTCTCTATTCAATGCATTCTAGATCTCTGCTATCCCTGCGTTCGAGTGGTCATTAGAGTGCTTGATATACCATTTCAATGCAAATCCTACAACATGCTCATCAATGTAGCCTTCTTAATGTTGTCGTCCAGGATCCCTTGCGCTTCCCACACTGCTCTTACCACGAACCAAAACTAGTCTGGATCTTCATTCCCTACACGTTTGAATACGGGTAGTTTGATCATGCTCACCATGCTAAACTGTGGGGGACATGGAGGTGGAGTGGGTGGAGATGGAGGTGAGGGAGGTGAAGTAGGTGGTGGCGTGGGTGGAAGTGGTAACTGCGGAATGCACTGCCTTATCAATGTGACCGCATTTCTCGGAGAGACCCGAGTGAACTCTTCCTCACTCTTTCATGAAAGTCAAATTAAGGGATTGTTTTCTAATTCCCCACTACCTTTGTATATCCTTCCACTCTGCATCATTCCAAACATTAATCTATTCATATAACTCGCTTTTCACATAACAACATCTTAATCTAGGTATTCAAAGATTTAATGTACTTATCTCATGGTCCCTTGAGAAAATGTCATTCTGCTTCATTGTAGATCACGATCGTGTCTACCACAAACTCAGTGATAAATCCCCCTATTATCTGGTCGAGCCAATGGTCCACATCTCGTGTGATCTTATCTTCAAGTGCCTCTAGTCTGAACACTAATTTCGAAGTTCACACAATCGGTTGGTCGAGCCTACACCTTCCCTGGTTGTCGGCTAACCTTGTGATCCACTCATATAGTTTAGAAGGAAAGGATGCTAAGAAAATCTCATGGATTTTCCTATACATGTAGCGATCTAGTGACCTTTTCTTAGATACTTGCGGAGATCTGTTTTTCTATGTCGCAAACTCGTCAATCTTCTTGTCCAACCACTCTTCAATTTCCTTCTTTGTTGGGTTCCAGTGGCATGACATCTTACATCCCTTAGGTAGATCTCAGTCTCAACAATGGAACCATTTTTTGGCTACATGGGGCATCACCGAGGTTTAAAGTGACTTAGCCAAGGAAATCCCAGTACTACTGGCCCTTTCGGCAACAGCCCACAGAGCGCGGACTGAGGTCTCACTAGAAGTAGTATGGGAGGGTGTTGGAACCATGTTTCCGCACCTTGGGGATGTCTGATATGGGGTGATAGGTGCGCGATTTAACCTTTTTGCTTGCTAGGTTACACGCACCAACGAGCTTCTTGCATCCTATGGTACTGCCTTCGTGCAGCTCTAACCACAGTGCGACTAGCATTAATTACCCAAGTCTTCCTTAATTAGGTTTTGTTCACCAATTACTTAGAAGGTTTTCATATATAAGCATTCATACAAGTGTGCACATATAAATAAACAGATACCATTAACGCATAACATCAAAATATAGATCTACGAAATAGATGCAAAATATGCCGAATCAACTTAGCTTTGTTAACGATCCTTTTCAAGTTCAGTCAATACAGACCTGACTCTACCCTGCACACTCAGCTACAGGGGTCCGCGCACTTAGTTGTAGACTCTACTAGACCTCTTCGCACTGAGTTGCAGAGCCTCTACCTATTATTATGACCCAATACACTTCAAATCCACCTCTATCCTCTAACCATGCCTTCGCATCTATCTATTATTTGTTCTCAAAAAGCTATCTTTACACTTAGAGGCTCGCTCTATTTATACAAACCCATGGTCTGCAGACCATGGGTAGACTGACACAACTTTACATTAAGTTACATTATTTTACGGGAGACAACCCTATTACTCAACCTAGACTCTCGCACTCCACACACGCATTTTACGAGGTCTTTACATTAAATTGACCAAAACTCGAGCTTTAGGCCCCAAAACCATGCTGTGGGGGTAATTTGCTACCCAACAACTATAGCTACCAACGATGTATCCATGGTTTGGGTTGGAAGGATCAAAACCCTCACCTTGAGCCCACATGTTTCCATAAGGGTTGTACCACACATTCAATCACTCATAGG
This sequence comes from Pinus taeda, assembly GCA_000404065.3. Classification (NCBI taxonomy): domain Eukaryota; kingdom Viridiplantae; phylum Streptophyta; class Pinopsida; order Pinales; family Pinaceae; genus Pinus; species Pinus taeda. The sequence goes on from APFE030201875.1 coordinate 7,377, forward strand.
GTTTCATTTAAGGATGTGCATCAAGATTCACACTTTGATCCTCAATCACCATTAGTTTCAAAGGGAGAAACTAAGGAGTTAAAAATCATATTCATTGTGTTATGTATGTTCCCCATAATTAGTCACCAATAATTGAAAGTAAAATATTTTGGCACCTATGGAATAGTAGGAAGAGTTATGAATGACACAATCAACTTGCACCCTTGGGATTGAGAAACACAACGATACATGAGGAGAAAGCACACTCGAAACTATGGGAATAAATTTTACAGGTAGCAATCAACTTGGTGCCATTAGTATCATCAAGAAAAGAATATTCGAAGGGTAAGTGTGGTGGCACCTAAATTAATTGGGACCCTTAGTATTGAGAAACAACAAACATATATTCAATTTCAAGATAATGAGTCAAATAACCTAAGTTAAATAGTGCATGTGAAAGAGAATTTAGATTAAAATTTCATTTGAAAACATGCAATCTTGGAAAAGAGGATTATTGGGGTTAGAATTAAATCAAACCTTAGAAAAATAAAATCGATAAATTCCATCTTGATAAATTATTATTGTTATCCTAAAACATCTAGGGAGAGTATTCTAAACTCGGAATAATAATAATAAATAAAATCGATAAATTCTATCTTGATAAATTATAATTGTTATCCTAAAACATCTAGGCAGAGTATTCTAAACTTGGAATAATAATTATAAAATTGTTTATTATAATAGCTCTGTAATATCCCTCTATTTTCTGTTCATAATTATGAGTTAGTACTTTTAGACATGAACTATTTTTGGATTTGATGGCTAGGGAAGTCACATTAGACTTGAAACTAATGTGATAAATACAACTATTATGTAGTGAACAAATTTTCTTTAATAAAAATGTGTGGGAAATTAGTTGGGAAGGAATTACTAGAATTAGAAGATTCTTGGTAGGTTGTAAACAATTGTTGGTGGTTAAAGTAAAGATAAATCTTCCCTTAAATATCTCCTAAAAATCCCCAAGAGGAAATATATATGATTTAATATGATGGGAGAGAAATATCTATTTAATCACTTAGTTGGAGAAAGATACTAAGTTTGGGTTGAATAAAGAGTTTCTAGAGAGAAAGGTGGGATTTAAGGAAAAAGGAAGATCACCTTTTCCAGGGAAAAAAAGGAAAAAGAAAATAAAAAGAAAAAAAGGGCCTAGGTAAGTGGATTGGAAGACCCAAAAAGTAGGACATTGCTAAAATATGCTAGGGAAGGATATTATCAGGCCAGGAGTAACTCCATGAATGAAATTAATTTTTCCTTAAGATAGAGCATGGATATACGTAGAGAGGGAGACTATTAGGTTTCATTTCCCAATGTCTCTTCATCTTCTAATTTTATTTATTTTACTATTTAAAATATTTACATGGATTTACCTAATCCTAAAGGTTAGGTGTCAACATTCCCCCCTTAATCTGAAGGGATGTTGGGATGTGCTTGGTTCGATCACAGAACTTTGGGTTCTTGGTAAAATTTGTTGAACAAGTGTTGTGAATCAAAATAGAATATGAATGCACTTGCTTCTCCTACAAATATTCCATAATTTTCCTGAGCCACACAACTTCCTTCATTGCTTCAGTTGTTTCCACAAATTGTACCTCAGTTGTGGAATTTGCTGGAACTAATTGTTTATGTGACCTCCAAGAGATAGATCCGAATCCTAGATTCATAACATAGTCTGAAGTAGATGCCCTAGTTTTTTATCTCCATCGAAATCTAAATCAGAGTATCCAATCAAGCTAAAGTCACCCACCTGTGTATAGTGGAGTCCAAAGTGTTGAGTTCGCTTAAAGTACTTTAGAACTCTTTTTGTAGTAGTCTAATGACCCTCACAAGGCTTTTGCATAAACTTGGAGAGGATTCCAACAAAAAATGAAATTTTTGGTTTGGTAGTAGTCAACTAGCTGAGACTTCCTATGGGTTATCTGTAGTTTGTTGCATCCTCAAATTATTTTCCTTTAGTGGATGTGATATTTAAGTTATGTTCCATTGGAGTAGTAAAAGGATTGCACTTAGCCAAGCCAAACCTATACAACAGAACTCCAATGTACTTCTTCTGAGAGAGGAATATAAACTTCTGATGTTGGGTTACTTCAATACCAAGATAGTAGTGAACATAGTCGAAATATGTCATTTCAAAACCTTTCCTTAGTTCCTTCTTTATGGATGAAATGTAACTCTAATTATTCTATAGCATCAGAAGATCATCTACACATACCACAATATATACAAGTATTTTTCCATCTTTATTGACAAACAAAGTTGCATCATAAAGATCATAATGTTTGAAATTGAATTTCAGAATAGGCTCAGTTAATTTCTTGTACCAAGCTTATGGTGTTTGCTTGAGGCCACACAAGTATTTTACAAGCTTGCATACTTTGTGTCTGTGACCCTTCACAACATTTTCTTCTGGTTGGGACATAAAAACCTTCTCTTTTAGATCTCCAATCAAGAAAGAATTTTTTACATCCATTTAATGAAATTTCCATCCATTCAGAGCTGCCAAGGAAAATAATGTTTGTATGGTAGCCAATTTTGTTGTGGGGGAAAAAGTCCTCTCATATGTGACCCCTTCCGTCTATGAAAAACATTTTGCCACAAGGCTAGCTTTGTTCTTAGAAAGTGACACTTTATACTTGTTTTTGAAGACCCACTTGAAGCCGATTTGTTTGGTTCCCAATGGAGGATAAAAAGCTTCCAGGTGCCATTCTTTATCAAAGAATCATATTGTTTCTGCATCTGTTCTTTCTATTCATCATGAGAATCAAATTCATTGAAGGAATTTGGTTCAAAATATGTAGACAAATTCATTTCACAATCATAATAAACTTCCATATCAACCGGTGAATCAGGATTGTCTACATCACCTCCATTATGTCTGGTTGAGCTTATTGTTCGTGTATTTCCAACCTCATTAGGATGAACAATTTCATGTGTCTTTGTTAGCCATTTTGGATAACCTTTATGAGATGGCCCAGGCTACTAAGTCGATTGAGATGAGGCTGAATCAAGATTTAGTCTCCCAATTATGTCAATCACATCACTCAAAGTGTCATCTGTGGATGGAGCTTCATGTGGGGGAGAGAGTTCTTCGAAAGATGATTCCACATATTTATCCAGTATAGAAATTCCCCCTTCAATATGTGTAATCTCATTATCAAACTCTTGGAAATACTTTTCATGCCTGAATATATCCAAGTGACAAAGTTGTCACTCAACAACATTGTCAATGTTGGAAGATTAAAGAAAGATCACATTTCTAGATATTATAAACTTTTTATTCACTTCATCATAGAGACGATATGCTTTGGAGCTATTTGAGTACACTATGAAGATACATTTGTGACTCCTTGCACCAAGTTCGTTTCTCAGTTCCTTGTCTATCAAGGAATAACAGGTGGAACCAAAAACCCTAAGATGCCCACCGAAACAATTTGTCCATACCACATTTCATAGGGAGTCTTTTTTTATAACATTAGATGGAAATATATTATTTGTATACACAACACATAGAACTGCATCAACCCAAAAAACTGGTTCAACATTCTTGGAAAACATCATGGAACATACCATATTTAAGATTGTATTGTTCTTCCTTTTTTCTACTCCATTCTATTGGGGGTTATAAGGCATGGTTCTTTGATGCTTGATCCCATGCTAGCGAGGATAGTTTTTAGACGTGTATTCTTTTCCATTATCAGTGCGAATAGAGCCAACATGAGATTGTACATCATTTTCAATGCATCCATGAAAGTTCTTGAATGTTTGAAAAGCTTCAGATTTGTTCTTCAATAAATAAGCCCAACACATTCTGGTGTAGTCATCAATAAATGGCATGATATATTTAGTACCATTTGGAGAAGAAACATGCATTTTTTTTTTAATAATTTCGATTACTGGATTTCTATTCCAAAGAAAAAAAGGAAAGGAGGGAGACATGCTCCCATTACATCAAGCCAAAATGGGAGAAGCCATCCTGGAAGAGAAATAGAGGGAAAACAATCCCTATCTTCCAAGTTCTTCCCATTTTGTTTTTGAGGTTACTAATTCCACTATCCTTATAAATACTTACATATTGATTCAACAACAATTTACACCTACGTAACATTAAAAACTAGTAGCGGAGAAATTTTGCAGAAAAGAGAAGAATGTGGCTTTTACAATTAAATTTTGTTGACTGAGGGTTCCTGATGGAGTCATGGCCAATTCTTACTGCTTTGAACATTAGATTTTTCTCGTGTCTAATTAATAAGTAATCTCTTCATATGATTGATCATTTCCTCCAAATGCCTGCATTTTTTTTTAGTGCAAACATTTCTTTCCTTTGCTCTTCCATTTGTCTCTTTAGAAATGAATTCTCAATTTTTTTTTTCAAATTTGTAGTCTTTGACCATTTCTATGATCTACTCAATCCTGAATTTGTTAGCTCGAAAGACAGTGCATTTTTTTCACTTTGGAATATCTTCAAGCAGATTTTATTGCATTTTTCCCAAAGGAAGAAGGTGACTACTCCAACAAATAATAGAAGGTGAAATAATAAATAGAGAGAATAAACAAAAGAAACCTCTAGACAGTACCAGCAACACCCACAATTGCCAAAGAGAGGGAAACCAGGCTCCAAAAGGAGAAGCTACAAGAGTTTCATGAAATCTAAAGAATTTGGGAGGCGAGGGCCACCACAGCTACGCGGAGGCAAGGGTAGCATGAGCTTCACGAAGGCAAAATGTTCGAAGCCGCCTCCAGAGCTATGTGAAGATGGGGGCGTCTAGCGCTGCGTCAAGGCAATAGGATCTAGAAAACAACCACCAAAGCTATGTGAAGGAGATAGGCAAGGATAAAATAGAGAATATAACCTCAATCCGGAGAGGGGCGCAATGAAATATACAGGAAAAAGGTTGACAACTTCTGAGATAGAGGGGAGGGAAAGGGAGGGCAAATATGGAAGAGATAAAATAAGATGAGCGGAGGGGGAGAATATATTGTTGCATAAATTGCCACAATAGGGAAGAGAACAATAGTGTTTCACAGGAAGCTTGAGTAGCTAATGTTTTCTTGATAGTCATAGACTGACTATACTATCCGTTCTTGGGGATTTCCTTGGATTTCCTACTCTTCTAAGATCTAAGCATTCAAGCTAAAGTTTCCCACCTTGACGTTCTCCCTTTGATTTCTATTCACTGCACATTGAGGTGAGAGATCCTATGGAATCGGTTTCTAAGCAATCACATTATCAATTCTATATTCTCCCAAAGGATGGTTGATAGCCAAATTCGCCGGCATGTGGACGGTACAAATATTTTCTCTAAGGATATTCTTGGAGGTGACTTCACCTAGAAATGGCAAATTGTTTCCCACGCTTTTTGTTATTTGTCTCAGGGCCTTGTTCTTGGGGCTTCTGCTTTCCACCATCGATTGGATTACTATTGAAGAGTACCCCATTATGACCATCTTCTTCATACTTTGCTTCCTTAAGATTTCTGTTCCCAAGAGGAGGCCATATGCTTTTGCCATGTTGTTGGATAGCTCTCTTAATCCCCATTCATAAGTAATAGGACTTTTCCCTCATGGATCAAAAAGTATATTTCTCGCTCTAGCCTTGCCTGGGCAGGACTTAGAAGCACCATCAAACAATAAGTAGGGTATATTTAAATTTTTTTCCCATGTTTTGAACTCCTATTTTTTAATTCCAATTTTCCAATTCTGCATGTTATTAAGAGATTTACTGATGTGTATTTTTTGTTTCTTACTCATCGCAAATTGATCCTAGAATCTTTCCTTGTGTTGCAAGTGTTTGACATCTATTGCTTTAACTCTTTTATAGTTGATGAATTCAAATGGCATGCTCGAAGTTTTAGCCAGGACTATTCTAGTATTTGGGGTGCGATATAAAGATCATCTAGTTTCTTTTGAACAAAATTTGCTAGCACATAAATGAGGGCAAACTAAAATAGAAGAAACATGCATTGGTCCACATAAATCAAAATGAATAAGTTCAAATTTTGTATATGCTCTGGAATTAGAGTTATGATAAGACTTTTTTTATACTTTCCTAAGATACTATGTTAGGGTCCCACCCTAACCCCCTTACCTATGTAATGGGACCACGTCATAGTCAAGAGTCAATAAAGCCCATATTAATAATTGTAAGTGGTTAATCCGCAATTAATAACGGAACCACAGTTAGTTGCAAATGGGCCGTAGTATTAGATAGATGGTATTAGTAATACCACGGTATTGGCCCGTGGTATTGCATGTATGAGTCATATATAAAGGATAGAAACTCCCTGCGAGGAGCATCATGTCTTATTTTGCCAATCGAGCTCTGTCTATTGGAGGTTGCCCCCTCGAAGAGGCAAGGAACATTACTCTCTGAATAATAAAAAGTCATTGCGTATTCTGAATGTTCTGGGTATCTTCTTCCACCATATTCTGTGTTTTTGGTCTCTTTTCTTCGTATATTCTTGTATTTGGGTATCATCTTGCCAGGGGTTAAGAGCATAACATAGTTGGTATTCAGAGCACTTCCAGGGGCCGGTGGGATCTTCCATTTAGTAGCAAATTTTTTTTTGGGCTCGAGATGTGTTTCCGGCGTCTTTTAAACCACGGGATTCTATCGTTGAGCGCATTAAATCTACGGATTTGGGGAGTGCATGCACGCAGGAAATACAAGAGGTGGTCACATCTGTTGGGACTTCCCTTGTAAACCCCTATGGGTACCCCTTCGAGTAGTAGCGCATTAGACAGAACCGCGCACGGACTGTCTTCCACGTACCCTCTGGGTATATCGGAAGACCCATAGGCTCCCTGAAAACCTCGCCATAGATAAACCAGCTACCATCTTGCGGCTACAGTACACCGAGAACAGCACTCGGAGAGATTACTCGCATGTACGATAGGGTAGTCGGGTGGTACGGCTAAGGGTACGGTCGAACCTCCTTAGTTAAAGCCCTGAAACATTGGGCCGAGTACTACTGCCAGACCCTTATGTATATTGCGATCTGTAGCACCTGACACTCCTCAAGACCCTAATGTCCTTTTTAATCATCATCTCTTCCAGATCCACTTGAGCAAAGGAGTGTAGCAGCAGCAGACATCAGTCCCAATCAGCCAGTTTCGATCTATTAGATTCATCAGATCTGCAGAAGCAGTCAGTTTAGCCGTCCAGCGCTACCCAATCCGCCATTCAGATCTCTTAGATCCACCAGACCAGAGGCGTTGTGAAGGGTTCCTATACCAGCGTATAATTGTCACAGGATTTTTGGTCGCATTGACATTTTGAGGATTTGGCGACTGCAGTATTGATCAAGAAGGAGTAAAACTCCTTTAGGGGTAAAAAAAAAAAAATAAAAAAATAAAAAATTCTGAGATCTTCCGGGACGCTTATTGGTGATCTAGCGCATTAAAATCAGGACGACGAGCTGAGCATGGTGGTACCATTCAATTATTTGTGAAAATTTTTTGGTGGTCCCAATTTTTCATCAGGTCGGTGTATGGTAGCAGCTAGAGCTCAAGCGATGGCCAATGAAAGGATGGACAAACTGGAAGAAAATGTGAACAAAATCCAAACTCAGCTTCGCAAACTAGATCTGGAGAGAATGCAAAAAGAGCTTAGCAGACTAAGTATCCAGCTACAGAATTTTATGTCAAAAGGCAAGGAGGATTTTATGTCAAACGGCAAGGAGCAAGCCCACGAGGAGGGGTATAATGGCCATAAAGGCAATTAGAATCTAGCCACTCTCCTCACGTCTGGCACACCCATCCACCACCGAGTCAGCGACCTCCCAAGTTGGATATGCATAAATTTGACGGTTCTCACACGTCCGCATGGCTAGCACAAATGGAGTAGTATTTCAAATTGAATCATATCCTAGATGATGCGACTAAGCTTATGTTGGGGAGCATGTACTTCGACAATGAACGGTGGTAATGGTGGGAATGGTATCAGCGTTGCAATGGATATTTTCGGACTTGGACCCAATTTACCAAAGCTCTTCAAGATCGCTTTGAACAAGAAGACGCTTATTTGGGTTGTCTCACTAAGCTTTGACAGACTGGTAGAGTGGAGGAATATATTACCACTTTTGAAGGCTTAGCTTTCCGCACTAAGCGTCTCACATATGAGTTCTACACGGAATGTTTTATCAGCAATCTTAAAGAAGCCATCAAAGCTCAAGTTCTACTTCACCACCCTCCCACGTGGACGGAGGCTTGTCAGGTAGCTCGTAAGGTGGAACGTGCATTAGCAGCCCAATACAGTCGCCCAAATTTCCCCGCTAAAGGTCGTCCCCCACAGGCTTAGAACACGACTCAAACACTTAAGGTCTAAAAGGTGTCCCCTGCAGAAATGGCCGAAAGAAGGAAGCAAGGACTATGTTACTACTGTGATGAAAAATACTCCCAGGTCATAAATGTAGGAAGCCCAAATTTTTCAAATAGATGCCACTAACTACAAGCATCACAGAGAAGATCCACCATCGAGGAATGAGGCCGGCTAGAAGAGGACCGCACAACCAAGAGGACAATTTCTCTGACGAACCAGTTATTTCATTGCATGCCTTGGCAGGGATTTCTTCCCCTCAAACGCTCAAAATCAGAGGGTTTATTAAACATCGCCCAGTAGTAGTCTTGATTGATAGTGGAAGTACACATAATTTCATCTATCAAAAAGTCGCAGAAACAGTGCATTACTTTGTACGAGCAGTTTCTAACTTCCAAGTTCAAATTGCAGATGGAGGCACAATGAAATGTGAAGGCCATTGTGAAAATGTCAAACTTCAAATGGGGGATTATCAGGTGAAAACCCACATGTTTGCCATACACATGGGGGGTTGTGACATTGTCCTCGGCGCTAACTGTCTCCGCACTCTTGGGCCAATCACAATGGATTTCTAGGAGTTGTATATGAGTTTTAAGCAGAACAACCACACACATACCCTCCGAGGACTCCAGGCGGGAGCCCCCTCTATCATAAGCTCGCATAGGATGGAAAAATTGTTAAAAAGGGCAATCATGGAGTGGTAGCTCAATTTAATGCCATCTAGGGAGTCGAAACCAAGCAGCCGCCACTCATCCTGAGATGCAATAGATTTTAAACAACCATCTGCCGGTCTTTGACAAGCCTCAAGGGCTTCCACCCTCGCGAGGGGAACATGATCATAGCATCACCTTGGTTCCAGGGGCCCAACCCCCAAATGTGCGCCCATACAGATATCCGTTCACCAAAAAGAATGAAATAGAAAAAATCATCAAGGAACTTTCGGAAGCCGGTGTCATTCGTCCCAGCATCAGTCCTTATTCATCCCAGTGGTCATGGTGCTCAAAAAAGATGGGGAGTGGCGGATGTGTCCTGACTTCAGGGCCCTCAATAAGCTGACAGTCAAAGATAAATTTCCCATCCCGGTGGTTGATGATTTGCTGGATGAACTCAATGGGGCTCAATTTTTCACGAAGCTGGATCTTCGCTCAGGCTACCACTAGATTCGCATGAAGGAAGTCGACATCCCCAAGACTACTTTCAGAACTCATGAAGGCCACTATGAATTCCTGGTCATGCCATTTGGTCTTTGTAATGCCCCTCTATTTTTCAGAGCCTTATGAACCACATTCTCAAACCATATCTCGGGAAATTTGTCCTTGTCTTCTTCGATGACATCCTCATCTATCGTTGCACTTTGGCCACACATCTTTAGCATGTAGATCTACTCTTGCAACTGCTCCGCAAGCATAAATTATTTGTGAAGATGTCCAAGTGTTCATTTGGCATGGCAGAGGTAGAGTATTTGGGCCACATTGTGGGGCGTGAGGGTGTCAGGTGGACCCCAAAAAGATCCAAGCAATGCAGGAATGGCCTCAACCTAAGACCTTGAAGAGCTTACGAGGATTTTTGGGTCTCACAGGCTATTATTGTAAATTTGTCCGCAACTATGGTCGCATAGCGAAGCCCCTCACCCAACTCCTGAAGAAAAATTCTTTCTTCTGGAATGAGGAAGCACAACAGGCCTTTACAGCTCTAAAAAATGCCATGTGTTCCACTCTAGTTTTAGCACTACCTGACTTCACCAAATCTTTTGTCATTGAATGTGATGCTTCGGGGACAGGTATTGGGGCGGTTTTAATGCAGGAAGGGTGACCGTTGGCCTTCACAAGCCAACAACTCAGTGGGAAGAATCAGGGCCAATCTACATACGAGAAGGAAATGATGGCCATCTTACATGCAGTCGACACCTGGCGACCTTATTTATTGGGGCGACATTTCCAAATCCGCACAGATCATCACAGTCTTAAATATTTTTTGGAGCAACGCCTATCCTCCCCAAAACAAAATAAATGGCTAGCCAAAATGCTGGGATATGATTATGAGATCATTTACAAGAAAGGGAACGACAATAGTGTAGCATATGCATTATCTCGCCAATTTGAGGAGGAAAGTACCCTGCTAGCTATTTCCCTCCCCATTCCAGAATGGATTGAAGAAGCTCGTAGAGAATGGTTTTCACACCCCGGGCTCTCCCAACTCATTTCTCAATTGCAGGCAGATCAATTCCACCAAGGGCTACTCGTGGCAGGATGATATTCTTCGCTACAAGGACAGAGTCGTAATATCACCAGTATCTACCTTCAAAAGTCGCATTTTGGCAGAGATGCACTCATCTTCCATTGCAGGACATTCGGGCTTTCAGAAGACGTATGCTTGCACCAGAAGGTCATTTTTCTGGACATGCATGAAAAAGGACATCCTTACCTTCATAACCGAATGCGATGTCTGTCAATGCCACAAAGGGGAAACGGTCAACACACCTGGCACATTACAACCATTGCCCATTTCGGCATCAATTTGGACAGAAGTTTCTATGGATTTCATTACAGGTCTTCCAAAATCAGGGAACAAGTCAGTCATCATGGTGGTTGTGGACCGATTGTCGAAGTATGCTCATTTCTGCGCTCTTCCACACACATTTACACCAACCTTGGTTGCTAAAACTTTCATGGATCAGATCTTCAAATTGCATGGCATGCCCATTTCTATTGTGTCCGACCGCGACCTGACCTTCACCAGCAATTTTTGGCAGGAACTCTTCAGAATCCAAGGCACTCAACTAAAACTCAGTACTTCCTACCATCCGCAAACAGATG